>KZ451935.1:3364749-3452603 GCA_002786265.1 Apostasia shenzhenica | reverse complement strand
GTAGCTTTTAAAAGCCTGTGCCCCATAGCTTCCGGGAACATCGCAGTTAATCGTTGAGCGATCCATTCCCGGCCGGCGGTGCGCCTAGGCCCGGTAGCCTGATCCACCCCCACCCTGCTTGATGGCCGCCGCATACCTCGGGGGGCCTAGATAGAAGGAGCTTTCTGAAGCTGGGGTCGGTATGCCTGGGTCTCCTTGCAGCCTCGATCATGGGGTCGGCCAGCTGTACCCTCTGTTCGATGGGTTCGACACCCCGATGCGTTCCTTCTTGTTTTTGTCCGGCTATGCCCCGAAACAGTCGCGGGGAATTCCGCATCCTCCAGAGCATGAACTGACTGGCCCTTGCTACCAGCTCCGGATAACTCCGGGGCTTAGCCAATTGTAGGGATTTAGACAGGTCCCCCACCTTGAGTCCTCTCCGGAAGTTATGCATGGCCACCGCGGGCTCTACGTCTTCGGCTTCGGCTGCAGCGGCGAAGAAGCGGCTGGTGTTAGTCCCGAAGGCTCTCTTTCTCACCCTGCTTGATGTTGGCGAGGCCATATCGGACACGACCCATACGGGTCCGTCCTATGAAACGGGCGATCAACTCCCACTTCAGATGCTGTAGGAGGCGATGTGACCCCGGGCAGCTTGTGAACCAACTGAATGCTGCCCCCTTTAGTGTGTGGCCAGGAGGTTGGCATCTAGTGGCCTCATCGGTCGAACGGTTATCGGACGGCGGCCTCAAAACCCTTGCACATGCTCACGGGGGTCTGTTGCGCCTCTGTAGACTTCCAATCTAGGTGGCCGAAAGTCTCTGGGACGGGGCCAGACGGATGGCATCGGAAAGTGGCATTTCATCCATCGGCCCGAAGAAGGGGTCAGGCCCGTGATGAGGAGCCTGAGTGCCGGGAAAGAGGGGGTCTCTTCCAGCTAGGAACGGAGGAAAGGAGGGGGAGAAAGCAGGTTGTGGTGCAGACAGGTGGAAGGGGTTTGAACCTCTGAAACGGAAAGGGCGTAAGGTGGTCTAGAAGAACCGGAAGATTGGATGGAAAGCGGTTGCAGCTTTGCAGGTATTGGTACAGGGGCTTCGGCTACCGCTGGATCGGTAGAGGCGGAGCCGGGCTGCCGCTTGCACCGAATTGCTTCCGGAATCGGTGCAACCGGTGGAGGTGAGCAGGGGCCGCCGGTATCGGGCGGGCGAGTTAAAGAGGAGGAAGTACAGCACCTAGACCGGCTGAGTTGTCTGAGGATGACGGCCTGCTGCGCAGTGAGGCCGGTAACCATGTCGGTGAGGTTTGCGAGCATCCCCTGGAGCTCCGAGACATGGGTGCCTCTAGAAGAGGAGGCAGATCCGGTGCGTCGCCGGGAAGTCGAAGTTGAAGCTCCGTCATCTGGCGCCCGAACGGAAGGTTCTCCTATGTGTACACTGCGGGCAGCGGAGTTAGTTTTGCGCGTTCTGGCCACCATCTTCCCAGGTCTCAATGAAAGCACCAGAAGATGTTGACGTAGGATGTGGGGATCCCAGGAAACACCGAAAGAAAGAGAGTTCCGGGAGACGGCGGCGCGCAAAGGGGGGTGAGCCTGTTCAACGGAAGCTCAAGGAGAGAACCAGTTCCGGGCATACAGAGAAACACACCAAGATTTAAGGTGGTTCAGGGAGATGATCCCCTACGTCCACCGGACGATCAATGGAAAGATTTCACTAAATAGGGAAAAAGTAGCCTTCAAGGCTTGTACAATGCTTCTTGAAAGAGGAAGAGGAAGAAAACCAGTTCCTCAGTTGGGGCCTGGTTACAACAGATGATGCCGATCCCTCCTTTTTCTTTTTCCCCTCTGTTTTTTCTTCTTTTTCTTGGAACTGTTCAGCGGTATTTATAGCCATTGGCGGGTGTAGCTCCACCCTGGTTTCCCGGAGACAAGATGATGGATGGGCTCTGGGTGCCGCTTATCTGTCGCTGGGGATGTTCGCGGCTGTACGAGAGAAGTGACCTCTTTTAATGCTGGTACCTCTTTTGGGGATGAACGCCCGTACGGAGGTCGGCGGGATTAGGTGAGGTTGACTGTGACGGGTATTACCTTGTACCCTCGTGTCCGGAGGTACGAGGGTTTACCCCTGTATCGCCGTGGGCGAGGTTTGGCTGTAACCTCGTGGACGATGTATGACCCGAGCTGTGAGCCCTGCAAAGTCAAAGTTGGGTTAGCAAATCAATCAAATCAAGGAGGCCAGCCAGGCGCCACGTGTTCGGTCAGGATGCAGCGCAGGAGCCACGTGTTAATAGTAGTAGATATATGTAATTGTCTACGACATAACCATGCATTGCATTTATGTAATTGTCTCATCCTAACTAAATGTGGTAAGAGGGGGGAAAGTGATCGTGTCATATCAAAAAAGATATGATTGATTTTTGGTGATATTAATTCAAATTTGTGAGGCCTTGTCGAGTTCGTGGAGTTTATGAATATGAATTAAAGAAATATAGAGATTTACATAGGCACTAAATTCTAGGTAAATTATAGAGTAAATTGCACACGAGCTTTTGAGGTAAGCCACTGATTTATGTGGGTCTACAAAATTTTAAATGTTCTCTCTAAATCTTTTTTATTTATGAATGTTACTCGTCTGGATTCATCCGCCACTGTGACTGTCAAATAGTAGTGAATAAGTAAAAATATGCTTTATCACTCTTTTTTGTCGTTTCTAATGACATATCGGCGCTGCTATTGCTTTGCTGGTGCTAGTGCTAAATTATCATTTTACAATTTTAAAAAAATAATTAAATTTTAAAAAAATAATAAATTGCTAATTTTAACAAAAAGTTTTAAGGGGAATACTAATTGAATAATTTGTGAGGTTGATAGGACCTACCTAATCAATATTGATAGACTTTAAGACTCAAAGCGCATGTTTAAAATTTTGTGAACCTACATGAACATAGTAGTCAATTTCAGGGGCCCGAGAGTAATTTATCCTAAATTATATCTTTCACTAAAATTCTTAAAAAATTATATATTTTTACATCTAAATGTAGATTATATTTATTTTCAACTTCATTAAAGTGATTTTAGATTATGTTATATAAAATATACTCTAAACTTATTCTAGAGAGGTATAAGTCATTAAATAAATATTTATTATGACAAAGGTAAAATTATATTTGAATTTAATCGAAAAGTATAATATTATAAAAACTTGAGTGTGATATATATAAATTTAAAATATTTAAATAAAACACATAGTTTTGATAAAATTTATAAATATTTCAAACAAATATTAACCTTTTTTTTTCCTATTACCATGATGTATGGCTAGAAGACATAGTACATTGTCATTATCTACACAAAATTTTATTTGTTGAAAAATATTACCTTAACCAATCAGACCTAAGAAATCAAATGATGATATTGAAATTAATATAAGTAAATATAAATGAAATTGAAGAATGAAAAATCTCTTCATCAAGTTGTGTTACATTCTCTTTAAGAATTATTTTCACCATTGATAGGAGCTTCTTTAAACATATGAACTTACTAAGAACACTTCTATGTAGTTTTAATAAAAGATTTCAAACATTAAATTTAATTAAGATTGTTTTTATTGTACAATTGCCAAGTAATTAAGACCAATTTTTAAATTATGTATATGACATTATTGCCATATATAAATTTCAATTTTATTTAGAATTTGGAATAATTTATTAGGGCACAAAGCATTTTTTATATATAAAATATCATTAATGGATATTTGGATTATATAAGTAAAGAAAAACTTAAAAACTTATAATAGTGTACATTAAGCAATACTTATGCATAATTCTACAATTTTTTCATGTGGTATTGCACTATTGTAACATTTGTTTTCAAAATATTTCTTTTTAAAATACAATTATGTTGCTAAAAATCAATTCCAATTAATGATCATTATTTGGTTGGGTCCAAAAATGCCACAAGCTCCCAAAAGGTATTTGCTAATATTTCATATTAATTTTATATTATAAAATTAATAATATTTTACATTCTACATATTTTTAATGAAAAAAATATTTTTATTTTTATTTTAATATAAATTTTAATAATAAAATAATTTTATTTCACATCTTAATATTAAAATAAATATCTTTTCTTTTCCAACCCAAAACAAGTTAAATCATCCAAAAATAATATCACATGATGATAATTATAAAATTTAAATTAATGTACACTTATTGTATTAAGACTATTTCTTATTCTAATTTTTAAAACACCTATTAGCCATGAGTAATTAATTAATTAATCAAGACCTCATTAACTACATTTAAAAATATTTAATTAATTTTACCTATAAATTTAGGAAATAATTATGTATAGTACATTAAAACTTGATAAAATTATACATTTTTGTTAACACTTAGCTCCAGCGCTGCATCTTAGCCATACACGTGTCACTCTAAGAGGCTCTCTAATTCTGTTTACTAGTTGTCGATGATGAGGTTTAGCACCATCGATCACGACAATTGGCTAATCTAATTATTCAATGCCCTTCTAGAAGAACTATGCTTTCGGTTCTGAAGATCGGCTCTTACAATAGCATCGACGCCGACATGTGGCTCAAGTAATAGTTGTCGCATTCCTCCAGACTGACAACTGTACAATTCGTATACACCAGGAGGCCATACCCTGTACACATCTCATACCTGGACTACGCTGTCTCAGCTAAAGTCAAATCTGAGAAGCATTCTCCTAACATGACAGCTTCAACTTGCCCCATGCTCGCAGTCTGCGAATTGTCATTGCAAGCTAACTATAAATACCCTTGAGCAAGGCTTCAAGGGAACCTTTTTGCTGGATCTTCTTTGGGATGGATCTTTTCGCTCGAACTTCTTTTTTCCTTCTGTGTCGTATACGGTTCTGTACTAGGCCTTACAGGTTCTTTGAGATATAGTGGAAGGCTTTGAACTTGCTAGGTGGATGTAGGGGACAAGGTGTTCCTGAACTATTTTAAATCTGGATGTTTTTCTTTTTTAATAAAGTATTAATATTCAGGCTTAACTCTCTGCGCATCACTATCTCTTGGAACTCCTTCTTCTTATATCAACAATTTTATAAAATATTTTTTAAAAAAATATAAAATTTAAATTATTGGTATTTTTTAAAAAAATTATTACTTTATATTTAATTTATAATTTCATAATAAAAACTATTACGTCATTAACTTAATACATAGATTAATCAAAATTAAAACATTCGAAATTCATGAATCATTCCATCTAAAAATTAACCAACGCTCTTTCAATGCAGTACCTCCCTCTTCCTCCTACCTCCTCCATCCCAACTTATATAAACCCTAATATCAGCTTGCTGTTGATCTCCAGCTGATCGATCCATGGCGTCAACAACAAGAACCCTCCTCGCTTTCTTTGTCTTCCTTCTCCTCCATGGTAGGATCGATCTTTTACCCAGCTAGGGTTTTATTGATTTATAATTCTTTCAGCTAAGGGTTTCAATGTGATGTATAATCTTGATGACAATCAGGAGGCATTCATGGCATCACTTTCACCGTCAAGAACAACTGCGGCTTCACCATCTGGCCGGCGACTCTCAGCTCCGCCGCCGCCCCTCCCCTCCAGGAAACTGGCTTCATCCTCATCCCCGGCGCTTCGGCTGCTCTGCCCGCCCCGGCGAAGTGGTCCGGCAGGATATGGGCGCGGACCCACTGCTCCACCGACTCCTCCGGCAGGTTCTCCTGCCTCTCCGGAGACTGCGGCACGGGAACCGTTAACTGCTCCGGATCCGGCGGCGCCCCGCCGGCCAGCCTCGCGGAGTTCACACTGGACGGCGCCGACGGCAAGGACTTCTACGACACGAGCCTCGTGGACGGTTTCAACCTGCCGGTGGCGATACTGCCGGACGCCGCAGGCTGCAACGCCACCTCCTGCGCCGTCGACGTGGACCGGGGGTGTCCGCCGGGGCTCCGGGAGACGTCGGCGGCCGCCGGCGGGGCGGTGATCGGGTGCATGAGCCCGTGCGTGGCGTTCAGGGAAGACGAGTACTGCTGCAGCGGGAGGTACAACGATCCGAAGATCTGCAAACCGACAAATTACTCGATGGTGTTCAAGAGAGCGTGCCCGCAGGCGTACAGCTACCCGTACGACGACGCCACGAGTACGTTCACGTGCGTCGGGGCTAATTACGTCATTTCATTCTGCCCATAGGAATGTGGTGCGCAATAAATGCGCGAAATGCATAGGAGTTAGAAAAAGTGAAATAGAATTCATTTAAAGAGAGAGCGACGTGGCGGCTGCATCTGCCAAGAGGTCGGATCTTAATTCTACCCGATCCGAGAACTATTTTTTCCGACCCGAGAACTATTTTCAAACTGATAGATATAAGAATAAATTTTTTTTGTGGTCCAAATTTTTCATCCGATTATCCGACATATTCCGTTTAAATTTACAAATGGGATTTTAGATTTACCCTGAATTGATTCGCTATTAATTTGACCAGTAACATCATTTTTCCACCCCGAAAGATGGTGTGGAGATTGAGATTTGCTCTCTTGGCAAATGATAGATGCAGATAATGAATTGTGAGCTGAAACACGGGCGGACTCTCTCCCATTTGCTTTCTTAATGTTAGTAGAATTTTTTTACTAGCAAATCACAGAGCACAGGGAACTAAAAAAAATAGAAAAAGAGAACAAACCGAGTTGTCTCAGAAAAAATTCACAATGTCAAATTCAATAATTTAAATTTATTAAATTAATGTAGATGATACAGAGTATCACATCACCTGATGATAGGAAAAATAAAGGGATACGTGAGATAATAGAAAGTAGAAGATGATATGAGCATTTAAGTTTCTACAGATCCTTGGATAGTTTCTTTCTCTGTTCTCAATTAGTTAACCTTTATTAAAATGGTTCTCTCTCTCTTCCAAGGTTTATGATTAGCGCGTAGATGATAGCAGATCTTATAATATTCAGGCTTTTACCTCTTTCTTTGATAAGTTTCTTGCTAACCAAACATCTTTCACTACCCAAGTCATTTGTTGCAATAACAGGACTCTTGTTGGGCAGCTCATTTACTCCCTCAAAATATTTACAGCGATAATCTACAAGAACATGAATGTTTGCATATTCCTATGAGAATGAAAGTTGGTGTCGGAATTATAAACCCAATCAAGATTCATTCTTTTTTCAAGTGCTTTGCTTACAAATCAATAATTAGTGTGAAAGTTGAGATCCAGGTTAGTAAAAGTACCGTTTTTCTCTCGAAGTGTACAAGGAGATGCGTATGCTTCACCTCCTGGTTACAACTATTGCTTTAAACTGCAAGTTGCTTTTAGATTTGGCTAATTAATTATTCAAAAAAATTGCTTATAAGAAGATATTGTTTCTTGCCACTAGATAATTTACTTATATAATATTTGATGTGCCATAAATGAAAAGTTACACTCTATATTTATTTTCTCAGTTTTAATTATTATTTTTACTAGTTGATCTTTATTAACCGTTATAGAGTAATCAAATTTAAAAAATTGTGAACTCATTTGCCTAACCCATGCATGTAACGAAAGAACCCAACTTGGCCTGCCATGTATGCATGATCAGAACATGCAGTGCACGTGGGACGGTGCTCAAATATTTGGGAGCTTGAGAGTATTAATGATTCTATTGAAATTAGCTGTTGCCATCTCGCCACCACAAAGGTTTGTTTCAAGGAATTTTATTAAGTTTGATGATTAAAACTACGCCGACCAATGATGGTTTGCCATATCAGTAGTGGGCCCTATTCGGTGGCGACATGATAGCCCGCTATTGGCGGGCTGAATCCCAATAATTGCTCTTTTTTCAATGGCATTTATGTAAATTCTCAAAAGAAAATGGTACGTAAGATTTAAACAAGAAAAACACCATGTCATTTTCATTTTTTGATAAACTTCATTTGACATAATCTCGCGCAATAAATATTCTCGGTGGGTGCCCACCTTGAGCTGACGACGAATCACGTGAAGGATATATTATTTTAATTAATTTTTTTTTAAAACCATCCAAATTCAATTTTAATACACAAAAAAAAAGAAACTAATTCATATTATTGAAAGACGTACGACAACAGCAAACAGAGCGAAGTGAACGACGAAGATAAGATTGACAGCAAAGAGCAACGCGAAGCTTAAAATCATGGCGGAGGAGGCAGAATAGAAGAAAATATAGCTAGAGACATCGTTCAAATCAGCTAATATTCGGTAGTCGGGACCTGCTCGTGAGTGTGGTCGATGAAGACGAGCTCGTAGATCAAGCCGGCGATCCCCCCGCCGATCAGCGGCCCGACCCAGTAGACCCAGTGGTACGTCCACTCCCAGCTGACCAGCGCCGGCCCGAAGGCCACAGCAGGATTCATGGCGGCTCCGTCGAAGGCCCCGCCGATGAGGATGTTGGCTCCCACGATGAAGCCGATGGCGATCGGCGCGATCGTCCCCAAACTACCCTTCTTCGGATCGATGGCCGTCGCGTAGACGGTGTACACGAGCCCGAAGGTCATCACGATCTCCAGCACCAGAGCGTTCCAGACGCTCACGCCGGTGAGGCCGAAGGTGCCGGTCGGCAACCCGGCGGTGGAGAGCCGGAGGAGGAGGCAGGCGACGGCGGAGCCGAGGAGCTGGGCTATCCAGTATAGGATGCCGCGGAGGAGGGTGATGTTGCCGCCGATGAAGGCGCCGAAGGTCACCGCTGGGTTGACGTGGCCGCCGGAGATGTTCGCGCCGACGGACACCGCCACGAACAGCGCGAAGGCGTGCGCCAACGCCGCCGCCACAAGGCCCGACGGCGTTGTCGCTCCGCCGCCGGTCAGCTTGCCTTAATTTAACACCCCATGTTGTGATCAGTAAGTGAAGAAAGGGGAAAGAAACAGAAGAAATTGAGATAATAACATACTGAAGGCCACGCCGGAGCCTTGTCCGGCGAAGACGAAGATGACGGTGGAGATGAACTCGGCGAGGGCCGCCTTGAGGGCGCCGGGGTGGGTCGCCTCCTCCCTCGTCCCGATCGCTATGCGAGAAATCGGCATCGTTGGCTGCGAAAGAGTTTCTCCGCACAGTTGGTCCGCATAAAAACAAGATCGCCGGCGAGTTTATATTATTGAGGAGTGGATGGAGGACAACCGGGAGTAGCCGGTGACTGGAAAGTATTTTCTTATTCAGTTTTATTTAATTATTTTCATGTCAGAGAATCGGGCTAGTATTTGGTTCGAGCTCTTTCTTTTTAAAAAAAATTATATTTCCTAAAAAAAATAATTTTAATAAAATTATATTTAATATTTATATTTGTATCGAATGTGAAATAAAATTAATTTTTTATAATTAAAATTTGTATTGAGTAAAAAAAATACTACGAACTAAACGAACTTATAGATCTCAATTCTACGAAAAAAAAGGAGTGCGTCCTCAAATTTTTAAAATAAATTTGTAATTTAAAAGTTTAATTTGAGTGAATTAAAATTATTTAATTTGAATTTGATTTTCAGTTCTGCTAAATGAGAATAGCAGTGGATCTTCCTCTAGGGAAATCTCTTCGTGGCCAAGCTATCTTGAGATTTAAATGAGTGTGAGGGTAAATTTTTCAATTCTATGATTCGATCCTTCTATTTAATCGAAAGGATCACATCGTGTAACGGTAGGTCGGATTATGCGTGATCAAGAATAAGAGAAGAAGCCATTTGAGCAAGGATTTCGCTATTTATGATCGAGAACTCAAAAATTGGATTAGGCGGAAAATGGGATTACCCAATCATGCATGAGGCCAAACTATCAAATCTTATAGCAATATATATAACTGCTGATGAAGCGAGAGGTTGGCTTCAACAAAATCTGATTTTAGATTCTCGAAATTGTTCGTGTCATTTGATCATGTCATTAATTACCGTACAAAATTTTAGACTAAAGTTCATTGAAATCAGTTCAACAGCCTAAATACTAATACGCAAAAATTGTGTATATGAGGTCATTTGTAGACTATAGAATTAGACGTGTTCTTCTGTATAAATTTTTTTATTAATGTATAATGAAATACTTTTAATGTGGCTGTAATTTTATCGAGATTTTCATTAATATAATTCAAGTTTATTAACTGTTAGGTGTAATCCATCATAGCCCTGTGGATTGAATGTCTGTGTTTTAACCTAACTAAATAATGATTTTTTTTATAAATCACTTATTTTAAAATCATTTGCTCATTTTTTTATAAATTCTCTGAGCATACAATTTTCTTCACAAGAGATCAAGACTTTTCATGTAATATCCTGTGGTCTTATTATAGAGGTATTGTTAGTTTTGGCTTTAGAAAATCTGCATAACTTGAGTGCTTCCCAAGAGGTCACCCATTTCAGTACTACTTCAGCTACAGCTCAGGATTTTCCTCCCTTTCTGATGTGGGATCGATGATTCATTTTCATTCTCCACTTACTACTCATTATTCGACCTAAAAGCTTCAGTGATTCCTTTCTCTTTGGACATTACCCGGCGATCACTCCTAGCCCTATTCGGCCAGAGGTGTCACAGACTCATCATGTTCTGCTTGGTTTGTCCTCGAACCATATTGTACTACAGGAGATCAGCTCGATGTCATACTATAATATCCTATGATGGCATTGTAGAGGTATTGTCTACTTTAGCTTTAGAAAAACTGTGTGACTTGAGTACTTCCTAAGAGGTCACCTAACTCAGTACTATTCCAGCCCAAGCACACTTAACTACAGAGTTTTCCATCACTAGCCTCACGGTTTTGCCCCAAAAGGCGCCTTTATCATTTGAGATCACGTTATCTACTTACACAACTCAGGATCTCCCTCAATTTTCGATGTGAGATGATTCATTTCTGTGCCCCTCTTACTATTTATTATTCGGCCTAGAAACCTGCCAGGAGCTGCATTTTGCCTCAGTGATTCCTTTCTCTTAGAACATCACCCAGCGATCACTCCCCGCCCTCTTCGGCCACGGGCATCATATTCCATTACTTAACATAATTATTTGCAATAAAAGATAACTTGCATTAAGGGAGCAATTGGTTTAATTGTGCTTTAATATAATGCTATATTATAAAAAAATAATTATTTAATTTGATAATATGTATAAATAATTTTATATAAAAATATAAAATTATTACTCAAAAAATAGCATAAATATTAAAATATTTAAATAAGATAACGTTGAACGAAACAGTTTTTATCAATTTTAAATATTTCAAAACTATAATAGTCTATTATTGAATAATAAAACAAGTACTATATTGTAAAAATTTAAAAAAATATTTGAAAGATGATAATGTAATAGAATGAATAATATAATTTTTTTTAATAAATAGTAATGCAATTTTGTAAGAACATTTGGGGCCAAAATTAATTCAATAGGAAGATATATAATAAATCCCACTACTTTGATTGTTTTAAGTTTATTTTAGAGGCCATGAGGGCCACGAGAGCAATAAATATCTTCTCACTCCACGTGGAAGCATCCTAGCGGTTAATCTCGTGGGTCCAGTGGCCCACAGCTCCGCAAATCATTCTCAGCCATTGATTCCGACAAAACAGCCGCTGTCCACCGTCCATTATCTGTCACCGCCAGCAAATACAAATTTCATTTTAAGATAATGTTTATATTTTTACTAATTTAAATTTGATAATTTTATTTTGAGTCAGTAAGTAACACATTTAAGTTAGTAATTTGGAATGAAAAGTTTACCTAATTTATGAAATATCGATGAAATGAAATACGTTATAAGAAAAAAGATGAACCGTTAAAGACGGAGATCAAGCTAACACCAAACTCGAAAACTTCTGCTTTCCTCTCGCCTGACCATCTCCTCTGCTTCGTCCCTACCTTCCTGCTCGACTTCTTCGTAGTGGGCCGGCAATTTGGCACGTATGAGGCCGAACATGAAAGGCTTGGGATCTTATGGGCTTCATTTATCATATCTTCGGCCCGCCCCACAACACGGTCACTAATAAAATTTTTTAAAATTAAAAACATACTTTTTTTAATATAATTTACCAAAAAATAATTTTTCAGGTGAATTCAAAGTTTATGTGATGATAAAAGCTAAATGTGAACCTAAGTTTTGTTTATTTTTCTTCGTAAATATATTCTCAAGCTTTTTTATTAGATGAAAAATAAGCTTACATGTTAATTTAAAATTTTTTAAAAAAATTAATTCCACAAATTTTCATACAACAACAACCAAGCCTTAATCTTACTAGGTGGGGTCGGCTACATGAATTTTTTATTTTCATTACGCTCTATCAGTTATCAAATTCTTATCTAACTCTAAGTAACTAAGATCACTCCTTATAGTTTCTTGTCATATCTTCTTTGGTCTCCTTCTTCCTCTTTCTACATGGGCAAAATTCAACAACTCAATTTTTTTTAACTGGAGCTTCAATCGACCTACGTTTTAGATGTCCAAACTATCTAGACTGACTTTCTCTAAGTTTATCCTCAATTGGTGCAATACCAACTTTCTTTCGGATATACTCATTTCTCATTCTATTCTTTCGTGTATATCTACACATCTACCTCAGCATCCTCATTTTTGTAATATTTATTTTATTTGTATGTTTTCTCTTGCAGGCTAACATTCAGCACCATATATCATCGCTGGTTTTACTACAGTTTTATAATTTACTTTTAATTTTGGATGAGATTTTTAAATTTTTATAAAAGAATAAAAAAAAGTTGAATTTTTTCTTTTTATAAGAAAGAGAAATTTAACTTAGAAAAAGATCAAAATAAGAGGCAACGAGAGGGCCTAATTGCATACTTTATTTAATATTTAATCAGTTTAATTAAATTTAGAACATATTGGATTGATTAATAGTCTGATGATTGATTTTTTTTAGTTAAATAATTTAAATTTAATTTTCAAATAGTTTTTTATATTTAAAAATCAAACTAATTAAATTAACTAAAATATTATATATCATTATATGATAATGTACTTAAAATTATATAAACTATTCATTAATTTTATTTTTAAAATTACGATATTTATTATTTTTATAATTATATTATTAATATTTATAGTTATAAAATTTTATAGTAATATATTGCATTGTTTTTAAAATTTTGAGTTTTTAAAGATAATAAATTAATTAAAAATTTGTAATTTTAATTGAATTAAATTAAATATTTAATTGATTTGATTTTTAATTTGTAATATTATTTATGTAGATTTAATTTTAATTTTAAATTCAAAAAATTCTTTTTTTCAATTCAATTAATCAAATTAATCAAACCGACGAAACTCACTTCTGTGTGTTTATTTTATTCAGCTTCTACTGCTTTATATCAAATAAATTCACGTGTTGCTTGCTATTGTATTAAATCATTTTCAATTTTCTTTTAATAATAAATTATAAAACAATTAGATATTATTTTTTATAAGATATTTATAAATTTTTATAAATTTATTTATATATTATCATGTTAAATAATTACTTTCTTATTAAAGTAAAATAGAACATGAAAATAGTATCTTATTTTATGTTTTTTTTTATTATAATTAGAATAATTTATAGGTATCATCTAATTGTAGATGATATGAACTATATTTTAAAATAACATTTTAATTTTTATTATTTTATCTAATTATATCGTCCAATTAAATAACTAATTTTAAAAATAACAAACAATAATATTAAATTAAAATTACCCTTAATAGCATTTGATATCAATAGGCAGTTTCTTTATTTTTGATGAAATTTAATAGCTCTTCATTTTTATTATATCTTGATTTCTAAATTACGAAAAAAAAAATTATGTAATAAAAGAAATTTTTCTAAAATTTAAAAATAATTTTAAACTGTAATTAAAACAAAATAAATTATAATACGTGCATCTAAAAGTTTTATCATACGACACTTTTACATTTATATTGTCAAATTTATAATATTTGAATACACTAAATTTATCATATTTTGAGAATTTGAAGTGCTATTATTAATTTTTAGGGAAAATATGTCAAAATTATAGTTTTTTTTTTTGAAATATAACAAAATTATCGATTTAACAAATTAATCGATTACAAACGGCGCACAGTTTGCTCCATAAAATTGGCGTAGCCCTAGTTTGATTCCAGGACTCCGGGTTGACTCACTCTTCTAGTTCGGTCCGTTAACGGCGAATTCTCTCCCCTGCGGATTTGAGCGGAGAGGTTTCTCATCTCTTCTCCGTTCTCCGGAATCCTCCCACCGAGAGATGGCGGTTCCCGCCAGGGGCAACGGGATGGAAGAAGACGAGGAGGAAGAAGGCCTTTTTGAGGAAGATGCTGAGGCCTGGGCGGCCGCCGAAATCGACGTCCATCGGCACCTCCGTTCCCTTGCTGATGCAGCCGAAAGCGGCGACGTTGACGCGCTCCGTCTTGCCCTAGGTGCCAATCGAACTTCGTCTCCCGCATCTATTTTTTGTTTCCGCTGCATCTTTCTTCTGCACTTTTCCTGTTTCCGCTAAAATGTCGGTTAGGGGTTTTTCATCATTCATGCCAGCGATTCCCCCATCTCTATTTTCTCCTTTCTGCGTCCGATTTCCAGAACAGTTCGGTAAATTTGTATCTCTATAACCCAGCATTGATTACCATATCTATGAAGAAACAGGATAAAATGTAGAAGAATGGTGATACACGTTCATTTCTTCAAAGCTGAAAACAAGAGTACAATATAAATAATAGAGAAAAGAAAGGGAAAGAGAAGAAGAAAAGGATCAATCCATTTCAACATAATCCTCAATGACAGATTATTGTCCTTATGTACAGGATGTTGGCCACGAAGTGAGCGACAGGATTCTAAATGTTGTCCAAATAATGGGCTACTAGACTCATACAAAAATGAATCGTAACAATACCCTCCCCTCAAAAGTTCTCGTCCTCAAGAGCTAGATGATAAATAAGAATTAATATTTCCACTACTTCAGTCATATAGGCATTGAATCTGACTGTGAAAGACTAGCAAGTCCATTTATGCCTTCTATTGCCAAAGATTGAATCCTTAAGACTTGAATATAATGGATATTAGTTCATTGCTGAGAGGCTCTCTTTCTACTGCTTCTCAAGACTGCATGAAGTGCTTTGCCATAACCAAGTTTGTCTGCAAAACCATCAACTTGAAATTCAAATGCTTGTTGACAAGATAGAGGCCCAAGTTTACGTGGTGCTTGACAGATATTATTTTATGCAGGGATATCCACCAAATTGTAGAAACCTAAAACTTTGTTTACAGTAAACTAAGTAGATATAGTGACCATTGAATCGAGCATCATAAACAACAATTCTGTTGTTCTTGAAAAAACCTTATATATGCATTAGTCTGGCTTTACCCAGTAGAATCAACAAATATTTTCTTCATTAAGGCAGCCAACAACTCGTTCTTGTCCATTAGAACTTCTTCAGGAAGAAGTGTGATCTTACTAAACAGGGGCGCAGTCAAATTAGGGTATAAGGTCAACTTTAAAATGATAGTCCCAACATAAAAACCTAGATAAAGATTGCTAGAGTTCGTTCAAAACCCATGCCAAGCCTCTACATAGTCATTGAAGACAGGGAATTCAGAACAAATGAAAAAGTGCATAATATATTTTTTTTTGTAATCAGGCCAACGTATTTTTTTTTTTTTTTACATAATAAAGAGATTTATTAAAAAAAGGTTCAAACAATAAAATAGAGTTAGTAGAATGCATAAAAACTAAAATAACATAGTCACAACTCAGTAAACATCTTGATGAAACTCCTTTAGAGCTTGCTCGATGCTCTGCTGCAACTACTGCATATCGCCATGATGCTGCTGACGCATCTGCTTTAACATTTGCTGCAATAAAAGCTCCAAGCTCTGGCCTACTAGCTCTCTTGCACACTATATCATCTCCTTTAAAATAGGCCCATGCGATTGTAGCCTTATTCTTCGTCGGCTAGATTTTTTTTAAAACCATGTATTACACCAAAATATAAAACTGGAAGGTCCAACATAATAGTAACCCATTTATGAACAAAGTGAAATTGGCTTGTTTCATGGCCAATTTTTTCATTTCCAACATAAGTTCTAGATTTTCCAAAATTTTCTTTTCTAACAACTCCATCTAGTTGTCTTGGCAAGCCATGCAACTAGTATCATTGTTGACTACTTCTATCCTAAAAAATTAGAATACGAATACGTTTGGATACAATAATCATATATGTACGTATAATATGATATACTATCATATTTAAAGTGTAGCTTATATGATAATTCATAATGATTTGTACACTTTATTGACAAGAATTTTAAAAACATCATATCAATTTTCTTAAATATAATTATATTTTTATATTCTCAAATATTCTTGATATTTCTAAAAGCAATATTATGGATAATCCAATTTAAAAAATGAAAACATCTTTCAACAACTATTGAGTTTCAAAAAATTTAAAATTTAGAATAACATCATAAAATATGTTAAATTGCTTTCCAACAAGTCATAGAATATCTAGATGAGGTGAAAGCTATAATACATATTAGTAGGTTAGGTTTAGTTTCAATTTAAATTTCACTCAAATTAATATGCATGATGCAAACAAAATACAATTAATAAATAATATAATTATCGTAATCTGAATTCAGATATATTGATCTAATTAATGTAGATGCATGCCCACCTTCTTTCAAGTCTCTAATCTATAAATAAATAGATATAACAAAAAGAAATGCCAAAGTCCTATCTTTTTCGCAATACAAATTCGACGAAGGTAGAGAAGTCAAGTAGAGAAAGCAATAGCATGCAGGTGTCAGATCTTTTTTGCTGCCAAACTTTAGTTTGCATGAAACTTTCTATTCTCTCAATCGCGTGAGAACATGATGTACCGCTCTCTCATCATGAGCTCTTGAGTCTACGCCTGAACCATTTATGTATAAGCTAGTTTTTTTTAAAATTTTTTTATTGTGGGTTGATTCCTAGAGGGACCGTCACATTATAGGGTGGCTATGACATGACAGATGCTTCCTGGCTAGTTAGTTATTCGACCTAGACGTTGGACTAGCTTCGCTCTATTCAACCAGGAGACTTCAGTTTGAGCAGACCGCCTGGATTATTCGAGAACCCTTATTCAACTGACTTTTCTTGGAGATTCGGTCAAACTTGTTCACGTGTCATAATTGGATGACACGGCAATTTTTTCCCTTAACACTAATACAAAAATGAATTATAACAAATGGTGTTACCATCTGTGCTGAAACGAAATCCAGGTTACAGTGCATGGTAGTCACGTTTTAATTGTTTGAATTTGATTGATATCAAATTTTTCCCTTCGTTCTTCTTTGCTATTTGGTGTGTTTGCTGCATGCTACCTGAACTATATTTTTTGTTTAATGGGTGATAAAATTGGAAAAGACTGCATCTTTGATTTTAAATTACATAGTGAATGTTGCTAATTGTATAGATTTGCTCTAGTTTTTTGGCTTATTTTTCATGTAGTTTTAGTCAAACTGTGCTTCTAATTTGTCATGTGAGGGTGAGGAAGACAAAAGGGTACCTTGAGAATTGAGATTAGTCATTACATATGACCTCGACTGATTTGAATTCATTGATAAGGTTGCTTTGTTGTTTTATTGTGTGAATAATTTAGTATATTGTGATGATAATCTACATGTCACGAAGTTTTCTTTCTTATGGGCTATTAAGTGCCCATCTTTTTTTCTTTGATAGGTAAACCTTGTTTGGTCTAAGATCAAAATGAGGCCAAAAATAAATCTGTCTCTATTTCACATTCAATACAAACTCAAATATAAAAAATCTGTTGTATTTTTCTTTATGCATGACTCTGAACATTAATAATAAATTTTATTTCACTTCCCGATATATATTTCAGTAAAAAATTAACTTTTCACATGCTGCACAAATATCGAAATGTATCTTCTCTTTCCAGCCTAATATAACACTCCAATCAAACTTGTATGTCGTAAACCATTAAAATGTTCATGAAACTATATATATTTAGATATCAAGAATGCTATTTTTTGCAGATAATCATAATGGCAGCATTAATGATCCAATAGAAGATGGTGACACTGTTCTGCACTTGTGCTGTTTATATGGCTTTTATCCGTGTGTTCAGGTAGATTTTCCTGCTACGTTTACATTTCCTTTTTCTTTTCTTTCTATTTTAGTACAATGATATATTGCGTAAGTTTCTTTCAGCTTTTGGTTGGACGGGGAGCTAACTTGGAAGCTAAGGATGAAGAAGGAGCAATTCCACTTCATGATGCTTGTGCCGGTGGTAAATTGTCTACTCAACTAGGAAAATGCTGCTATTTATGTTTTCTTCTAAGTTAATATATTGAATATAGGCCTTCTTGTGCATTATGATAATTTGTGCAGGGTATGCTGATATTGTTCAACTTATAATCAACTCTGCTGGCAGCTCTGGTCTTCTGAAGAGGATGCTGGCGACAACAGATTCCGAAGGCGATACGGTCTGCTCCGTAACTCTGTTGTTTCTTTATTTCGTAAATTTGGTATATATATTCATGATCAAATCCCCTTTTTGGGAACTTGTAGCCTCTCCATAATGCATCTAGAGGAGAACACCTGGGTGTTGTTCAATTACTGCTTTCAACCGGTGCTTCTCCAGTCACGACTAACGCGTACGGGGAGGTGCTTAAATGTCTTTTATGGCTACATATTTCCGACTTTCTTGAATCTTTCGTTTTTGTGACTTTCTAGCCGTTAACTTGAACAGATTCCGGCTGAGCTAGCCGAACCGCATACAGAGGTTAGGAGGATCTTAGAGGAAGCTGCTGCTAGTCATACTGTAGTGTCGAAATAATATATTATAGTAATTTAAAAACTTTTCCAGCAATGTGTTGCAAGCTTGTTTTTGGTGGGTTTGTTCTACCAAATTTCATAGTTTGATTCCATCAGCACATCTGACAGTAAAACTTTTTAGGTGGAAAACTGTTCTTATAATCTCAGTATGGCTAAACGTCTCCTTTCATTCATATTTTGAGCATCCCATAATGTGCTCCAGTTAACTTGAAGGCTTACAGTCTTCTTAGCCAATAAAAGGCTAATTAGCATATGAGAATCATTTTCAGTGCCCTTTCAACGTTGCATTTAAGAAGTTGGGTCATGGGATCATTTTAATGATTCAAATTAGAGGTTTTTTTTTTGTAATTAAATTGGCAGGTTAACAGTTGAGTTGGTTTTGTTATACAATCCACCGCTATTAGCGTAGTGTTAATACTATCCACCGCTGTTAAGTGAGTACTTATGTGCTCACCCTCAGGGTACATAGTGTTAGTAGTTAGACTTTCACTGTGATTCTACATGAACCGTCACAGGTCATGTATGAATGAAGGCAGTTGTGCCCGCACTTAACTACTTAGTAGCCTATTATATAGGTTTCTAGGCAGTGGAGTGTAGGCCAGACCTCTTAGTCCATTACAAAGCTAATTGGGTAACCAAGAACTGTCTGTAGACATAAGACTAAAGGTACCCCTCAAATCGCAACCGATGCTCAAAGGCGCTATAGTGACCAGAAAAAGGAAGAATGAAGAAGGAGAAACTCCAGGAGGAAAAAGGGACTGAGGAACATCTTGCTGACTCAGAAGGCAAAGTGGAGTCAGTCTGTCAGAGACTTTCGGGACCATTGCTGCTTGAAGGGCCAAAGGTAAATAAATACTAATTACCATGCCTCCAACTCAACTCGGAGTGAGTTATAGGGTTAATCTCTAAATTTTTAATTAATTAGTTATTTAAGCATTAATTAAATATAGTTTACAAAACATTCTTACATTTTAATTGAGTCGCCTGCCCCTGTTGACTCAGTCATTTTAGTACTTTTTTAAATTGACTCAAATCACAAAAAAACATGACATGCCATGTGGCCGTTGGACACCAGCAATGCGTCCGACGGTCATGCGGCTGCTGGAATGGAGTAGGGGAGAAGAAGGGTTATAAATAAACAAGGGGCATTTACATACATACCTCTTAAATCATCCTGAATTACATATTAAACTCCTCATTTTTTAATTTTACAACTTAACTCCTTAAATTATTCAAAAATAAAAACTAGTAAAATACATATATTTGTAAATATATTTATAATATTTGTATATATATATATATATTATTGGTAATAAACATTCAAATAATTATAAATCAGCAAAAAACATATTTTGAAAATCTTGAAAAAGACCTAAATATGTTATTTTTGGATAATTTAGGGGGTTAAGTTGTAAAATTAAAAAATATGAGATTTAATATGTAATTCAAGATGATTTAAGGGATATATATGTAATTCTCTCAATAAATAAATGGGCTGATTGTCTGTAAAATTTAATTTTAATTTAGATAAAAATATTTTTTTTATTAAAAATTATAAAGTATGTAAAATAAAATTAATTTTTTTTAAATTACGTGTATTATAAGAAATATAATTAATTTTTAATATTAAATTTTATATATGATGTGATATATTTGTTTAAAATTAATATTCTGAAATATGCATATGGAGTAGGACAATAATAATTTGAAGACAATATGTCAATATCTGAAATAAAATATGTTCACTGTATGGAATATTATCTTCGATTATGAGTGTAAAATAATATTACAACGGGATTCAATTATGTGGCTTGCATTGTTTGTGAAAGTCGTGGTTTTAGAAAATATACGAACAAACGAACATGTTTCAAGGAGATTATTATAATTTTGGAATGAAGCTATCAACTACGGTTTCACGCGAGAGTAGAGAAGTAGCATCAACACAAGAAAATATATAGTAAGTAAAAATCAAATAAATCAAATTTGATAAATTATTTTGACAAACATTCAAATATATTAAATTTTTGAGGTAATTTCACTTAGGACTTTGAGATTTGTCTACTTTATCACAAAAGACCACAAATGTTAAAACGTATTATACAGATTCACAAAAACTATTATACAGGACACTGCGGTTCTTACACGACAAAATCTGTTATATTTTTTTAAAATGACAAAAATACCCTTAATCTATTAATTTTTAAAGTGTGCCTCTACTGTTTTCATCCTCACAGGACTCGCGCAAACTTTCCAGATTGAGTCATCTGCTGCCACGACAGGCTAGTCACCGGTAGCCATCCGCCGCTACGCATGTGGCCCACCTGCAAACTAGCTAAGCCATGCGGTTGCTTGCGCGGGCGACCTACTTGGGCATGTTTATACATGATGATATATATGATGATATACATGTAATACATGATGATCTACTTGGGCGATCTACCTGTAATACATGATGATCCGTGGCAGGCTTTACATATACATAACATGGTATCGAACTTGGGCATGTTTATCACTTGTTTTTGCAGATTCAGAAAAATCTACATCATGCTATCCACATGTTCTATATATTCAGGAATTCATAACTTAAATGCAATCACTAGATTTTTTTTCTTATGTACTCAGTGTATATTACTTTAACTTATATAGATTTGTAAATTTATTTTATTAAGAAGAACTTTTATAAAGTATTCAAGATATTATTGCTCAACGTCCAGGTAGCATTAGTTTGTGACCAGATTATCATCAGGAGCTCGTGACACTAAATTATTAGTTACGTTCTAAGTTATACATTTCACCATTTTCTTGTCCCGTTTGAGATGACACCCCCTAGATTTTTACACTCCAGAACATTTATCACCTTAACGTATTCTATCAAACTTACAAGTATTTATGCATTAGGATCATCTTCATCACAATATTATTATATCTTTACAGTTCTACTACAATTTGGACAAGAGGTTTAATCAACATTTCATAGAGAAATGCACCGAAATGATCACTCAGAAAAGAATATATAGTCAATTTAGTCTACGCAAGAGAAACTCAAGCCTTCTGCTCCTCACTACAACAATATTACACATCAGCCCTAACGCTGCAAAAATGAACTGCCGACGCTGTGACTTTCTGCGTCGGGTCGGCGTCGGGACACTATTCGACGCTAAGTTAGGCGGTACTAATAAGCTAACCGATGCTGAGCCGATGCTGATAATATAATAATATCGGCGTCGGCGCAGCGTCGGCTTATGGCCTGACGCACAAAGACCGACACTGACGTTGACCTCAGCATCGGCTATTGGCCGACGCGGATGTGCAAAGCAGCGTCGGACTATGGCCGACGCTGATGAGTACATCAACATCGGTTTATGGCTTGACGCTGATGAGTACATCAGCGTCAGTTTATGGCTTGACGTTGGTCGGAATTTTTTTTTACTTGACCGACACTGAACCGTCGCAAAATGGACGCTAATAAAATTCCAATAATAAAAAAATAAGGGTTTTTTACATGCGGGACATGAAATTTACACGAAATTACGCATTTCACCATCAATTTATAAATATTACCACTATCACACCATATTCATTTAAATTTTACGCATTTCACATATTTCATATACTTTATAATATTATATGTAAATTAAAATGCATAAATTTATTAATATTTAAATTCTAATATATATTTTTATTTTTTTTAAATATTTATGAATTTATATATTTTAATTTATTTATCCTATTTAAAATTTTCAATTAGGATGCCGAATTTAAATTCACATGATTATAATTTTTAATTGAAGTAAGAAAATTAATGTGTTTACAGTAAAAAATAAAAGTATATATAAGAATTTAAATATTAATGAATTTATGCATTTTAGTTTACATATAATATTATAAAGTATATGAAATATGTGAAATATGTGAAATGCGTAAAATTTAAATGAATATGGTGTGATAGTGGTAATATTTACAAATTGATGGTGAAATGCGTAATTTCGTGTAAATTTCATGTCCTGTATGTAAAAATCCCTTTACAGAAACTCACAAATTTATTAAAAACCTACAAGCCTAACAACTTAACAATTAACATCACAAACTATAATTACCTTAAAGTAAACATATTACATTTAAACAAATATCACATAATAGTCACATAATGTAATGCTCAAGTATGCAGTACAAAATTAAAAATAATAATGATCAATCCAAAAGTACTAATTTGATAAACAGTCCAATAAGATCAATCGGTTGACGGTGGTGGTTGAAGTGGAAATTGATAGCCTTGCGATGCCATAAACTGCAACACATGAGCAAACTGTTCTTGTAAATTCTGAGTTTGCTGACGCTGCTCATCAAGTTGGCTTTGAAGTAACCGATATGCCTCTTGATCAACTGATTGAGAAGAGTTCCTAGCGTTTGGAGGATGGAGGATAGCAGAAGGATGCTCATAATGCCCAAACCTATACAAACGACCCTTCCTTGGCCCGGCAGTCGCCTCACACCATGCTTGCGCATCAAAGTCAGGATGTTGAGTGAGATTGCCATCCTGATCGCGACATTTCTGATCAAAGATACTCACATATTGCTCCTATATTAATAAAAGATACATAAGTCTTTACTAATTTAAATATTTAAGTAGATATATGTAATAACTTACGTAGATTATTTGAGACTTGCCATCGACAAACTCTCCTTCACCCTTATCATGCCTATGCGCCCGCTCGAAAAGCTCAATCTGAGTTGGTGGGCAACCGAGATGACGTTCCTGCAATATGTATAATATAATTTCTACTACTTTTAATATTATATATATATATATATATATATATTGAAATTTATTTGTAAACTTTACTTACCAGATTGACCCTATGTTGTGCGATAGGGATCGAGCCCGCTGTATGCCTCACCATGGAACCACTGTGCTTTGTACGATGATTTACTGCAGCAGTCTGAGATCGCTTTAGATAGTCGTCATTGCCCCATTTTTTAATTAGTGAATCCCAGTGCTGTTGCGGGATCCAATATGGGCCACATCCACTAGTCTGTGTGACATCCTGTGATATCCTGAAATTTTGAAGTCTAAAGAAATGTAAATATAAGTTGATTTGAGGTTTAAAATTTAAAAATTGATTTGGATTTAAATCGAAGAATTTTGGATTTAATAATAATAATTGTGGACTTATTTATGAGGATGTAAATCTATGGGGACCAAATTGTAATTATTCCTATTTTGGATAACCACAGAGCTGTTCATGTATATTCTTTTGCCTTCTGGATTTCTCTGTCGGATCTCTGTTGTGCGCTCAGAAGAAGAGGAAGAAGGAGGAGAGGAGGAGAAGAAGGGGAAGGAGAAGAATAAAAAGGTAATAAAATTATTTTATATATTTGATTTGTGTATAATAATAATTGATTTGTTAAGTGTAAAATATAATTTTGATAAGTGGTTATAAATTTATTTTTACCAAAATAGATTCAATCAATGTTATATTTATTTAGAGAGATTTATAGGAATATGAAATATATATGTATATGAGCTAAAACTAATTAAAAGAAATAATTTCAAATTATTTGTATTTCTATTTTTCAGTAAGAACGTGTGAAAATAGATTATCAGACAGCTAAGAGGTAGGGGGAAACCAACTCGTTATGATCTGGTTGTTGTTTGTTTAAATTTAATTATTGAATTTTTATTTGATGTTTGATGAAAATGTTTATATATGTTGGGTTCGATATTCTAAGCATGTTACATTGCACCTACTGAGTGGGAGTAAGTCCTCCACTGTTATTGTTACTGAATGGTATGACAACAGTCTATAAAGTAACTTCAGGGCCCTAAATTAAATGAAAGATGTAATGAATTAAATAATATATGCGAGATTTGATAAGTAGAGTATGGAACTATTTTATTTACTATTACCAATTGCATGTTGTAATACTAATTGATTTCATGAGGTGTTGGTTAAAATTCTGAGTTCGAGAGAACTCACCCCCCCTATTTTATTTTATTTTCAGGTACACCTCAAACATCACAGAGAGGTGTGTGAGAAATCACTTGGTTATCGTCAGTTTTAGTTATTTTGAGGTTATACTTAACTGAAAAAAACTTGTGTAGTACTGTGTTTGATGTTCTAGACTTTATTACTGTAAAATGGATTTAGCCTTGTTTTTATTTTGATGAATTTAATTAAAGATAAGAGAAAAATAAAATTTTGTGTCACACCCGACTCAGCTATTATGTTACTACATTATTATCTTAGCGGGACGGGATGTGACACATCCTCAGTCCCGGCTTTTATCTTTGCCTTTCTTCTTGACTTTGTTAACTCAGTCTTATAACACATTAAAATGTCGGTCTCATGCCCAACGGATGAGCTCTGCATCACTAGAATGTCATTGCCACCTTTCCTATTTTGAGAAGTAAATGATTTATACAATTTATTGTCATTATTATTTATCACCTAATTGTAATATTATATAATCATATAAAAACAAAAATGACTTACACTAAATCTCTCAAACATGAACTACTTGGTGTCAGTAGGAACATCTTTCCACTCTGCCCATGCGCCCTCACAAAATCTACGTATGTCAGGCATAAGATCACGAGTAGCTTGTACACTGCTAAAATCCCTATAATGAGAAAAAAAATTAAATGAAAGCTTAATCTGCAAACATATAGTAAAAGATAACATACATACCTTTTGCTCTCGCCAATGAGAGTAATCATGGGTCGCTCGCTTGGGCTTTTTGGAATTTCAGCACCCTGATTAACTCCCCTGCCTCGTCGAGGGTCAGCATCCTCCTGAACAATATCATCCCCAACCTCTTCATCATCCCCATCAGCATGATGCTCATCATGATCATCATATAAATTCATCGCTGCATATGAGGATGAAGCTGAAACTGAGGATGGGATATCGGTATCCTCAGATGTAGAAGTGGCGCAATATCCCATTGTACCATAGCCTCTAGAAGATGTAGCTCGACCTCCACGTCCTCGAGGCATATCTGCAAATGAATAATTCATTGAAAGAAGAATCATCACATTAATAATATTCATAAACAAAAAATTAATTTTACCTTAATTATATAGAATTATTCACTTTCCGAGTACTCATCCTCACTAAAAGTGTCATTTGAGGCTTCCGAGTTAAAATCTTCTTCCTTCTCCGATTCAATACACTCAACAATAACATTTTTTTCATATACATTAGCTTTTCTTTTTTCACCTATCTTGTCAAAAGAACTTAGTTCATTTGGCTCAACTTTTTCTGTGGATCTGATCGTACCATAATTGATTGCTCGTGTCTCTCAAGTGGTATAATAATTTCGAGAGAAAAACTCTAATCATCTTCCTGAAGAACATCATATGTATGTTGACAATAATCAAGTTCTACTATTTTTGTAGACTTTGTCTTGCATACTGCCCACCAATTTTGTTCTTCTTTTTTAGTAGATGGATAAGTAGTATAATAAACTTGTGTCGCCTGTTGGGCCAGAATAAAAGGTTCATATGAATTAGATTTCAATCTAGAACGGTGATTTACATCAACGAATCTGTAATTCGGATCTATTCTTGTACCTTTTACTGTATCATACCAATCACATCGAAATAATACCACTTTATTACCCCTTCCGAAATGTTCAAGCGCAATTACCTCAGTTAACATACCATAGTAGTCTATCTCATAATCATTGTAATAACTACCTTTTACACACACACCACTGTTCATTGTTTTCAAATGTGAACCATATTTTTGACAAATAAACTTATATCCATTGATAAAGTAGTCCTTGTACGATTCAATACTACGTGATGGTCCATAGGCTAACTGAACTTGTTGGCTATTGATATCACTCGACCTCTTACAAGTCAACGCTTTGAACCATATTGAAAATTCTTGCTCACATAGCTTCTCGAGTTATGCCTCCTTAAAATTAGAATGACGTTAACGTGTTTTATAGGCAAATTTTCTGTAAGTAATCATCTATTAACAAACAAGATAAAAATATGATTAAATTTATTTAATAAATTAATAATATTAAACTTATTCCACAAAAGTGGAAATTTCAGCACAATTTAAAAAAATATATAAATGGGCAGCCTCTAAGTCTTTTTGTGGCAAAACTCCAAGCTGTTGGCGTGAACCATACGGGCGCCCTTGAAAAAAAATAGATAGACGATCCTCTGGTCCATTAAAACTACCATCGTCATTACAAGGAACACGATTCATTCTCGTTGGGATTTCTTGAGGAAGTAGTAAGAACAGTGAGTCGAGATCTCACTGATTAAATATGCCTCCACAATTGAGCCCTCAACTCGAGCTTTATTATGTGCCATGTTTTTAAGATAATACATATACTTGTGTGTATAATAAGATAAAATTAAGTAAATACGATTATAAATATACTTAGTAAATTTGAATTAAAAATTTAGTATTAAATTTTACCTCTCAAAAGGATACATCCAGCGATATTGTATGAGACTTGCAACTCTAGCTTCATATACCAAGTGAATTGGTAAATGTTCCATACAATCGAAGAAAGCTGGTGGAAAAATCTTTTCAAGCTTATATAATGTGATTACAATACTTTTTTTGAGATTCTTCATGTCGACTTCAGAAATTATATGAGCACAAATATTTCTAAAGAATAATGAAATCTCTGTAATTGCAGACCAAACATCATATGGTAATAATTCCCTGAAAGCTATAAGTATTAATCGTTGCATGAATACATAACAATCATGACTTTTCATACCATATATACGTTGATCCTGCAAGTGTACGCAACGTGCAATGTATGAGACATAATCATCTGAAAATTTAAGCTTCTTAATCTATTCACATACAATCTTAAGCTTTTCTTTAGATAATGCATAAGTTGCTGGTGGTTTGAAAATTTTTCCATTTATCTCTGTAAGCTCCAGATCAGATCGTTTGCAATAAAGAGGTAAGTCAGCTCTTGCCTTTGCATTATCCTTCGTTTTACCTTTGACATCCATGATAGTATTGAAAATATTATCAAATATATTTTTCTCTACATGCATGACATCAAGATTATGTCGAATGAGATTGGTATGTCAATAAGTTAACTGCCAAAATATACTTTTCCGAACCCAATTATATGAAATTCCAAATCCAGGAAGCTTTTGTATTCAGTCCAAAAGGAACTTCATCAAATTTTGAAATGTGTTCAAGTATTTCTTGGCTAGAAATACACCTCGGAGGACTATCCATCTCAATTTTCCCTTTGAGAAATTTATCATGTTGCCTCCTAAAAGAGTGATCAGATGGCAAGAACTGTCTGTTGCAGTCAAAAAAAATTTTTTTTTACCATTCTTAAGATAAAAAGCTTTTGTACGTTCCATGCAATATGGACATACAAGCCGACCATGAGTGCTCCATCCTGAAAGCATCCCATATGCTGGAAAGTCACTTATCGTCCATATTAATACTGCACGCATCTTAAAGTTTTGTTTTTTGAATGAATCATATGTGTTAACTCCTTCCCATAACGATTTCAGCTCGTCCACTAAAGGTCTTAAAAATATATCCAATTTTTTATCTAGACTTATAGGACCGGGAATCAATAGAGTTAAAAATATAAAAGGCCTAGTCATGCACATTGATGGTGGTAAATTATACACTGTTAAAAAAACTGGCCAACAAGAATATGGTGTCGCTTTCTGACTAAAAGGATTAAATTCATCTGTGCATAACCTCAAACGTATATTACGAGGATCACATGCAAAATCAGGATGCCTAATATTAAAGTTCTTTCAAGCTTCACCATCCGCTGGATGAACCATATTGCTAGTATTTCTCTTTCCAGCATGCCATAACATATACTCAGCTGAATTACTAGACATATAAAGTCTCTGTAATCTTGGGGTTATTGGAAGATAACGCAGTACCTTCAATGGCTCCATTGTAGAGCGTTTCTCTGAATAATTCTTATACCTTGGATGCTTACAAAGTGTGCATGAATTTAAATCATTGCATTCTTTATAATAGATAATGCAATCATTTATGCAGGCATGAATCTTTACATAAGGTAATCCCATCTGTTTTATCATTTTTTTGGTGTCATAAAAATTTTTAGGAATATTTGCTCCCTCTGGCATACAATTTTTGAAGATCATTAACATTCGATCAAAACAGGCATCTGACATATTTGTCTCTGATTTTAAGTTCAACAGTTCAGACATAGCAGACATTTTTGTTTGTCGTTGATAATCGGGCCATAACGAAATCCTTCTGTTATTAATGTAGTCATAAAGTTTACGAGCTTCCTCTGACGGTTCCTCTGTTTCTGTTTGTGTTTCAGTAAAAGAGACGTGTGCTCGTGCACCAATTGCTTCTTCAACTATCATTGTGAATGAATGAAGTTGATTGTCATCTATGGCTCTAACTGCAGCAGTATTTGACGACTCAGCAATATTAACATGATTAATTATTTTCCTCTCGCCGTGTGATGTCCAAACATGATAGTTAGGCATAAAACCTCTACTCCATAAATGTACAGTGATCTCATCCTTATTGTGAAATCTCATATTTTTGCACTTCAAACACGGACATCTTACGGTATTTTTACTCACATGTATAGTTTGTGAGAAAGCATAATCTAGAAATTGTTGAACTCCAGCTACAAACTCATCAGTTAAACGACGATCTATTATTCGCCGATTGTACATCTAGTCACATGAAAGATCTATGTTCTACTAAATAATGTGAAAATAATAAGCCAATATATTAAATTAAAAAAAAGTTTATTACTATTAATACATGCATATATACTATTGATCTGTCTAGAGATACTAATAAGACAAAATTATAATTTTTTTTTACATTACAGACTAAAGTATCTATATCAATAGCTATAGATAGCAATTGAGTAACTTGCTATTTTTTTAAAAATATTTCATATTTTGTTGCAAATTAAGGTGCACATATACTCTCATTTTACATGCATACAAGATGGTGGAATTGAGAGTAGCACCAGATGGTGAGGAATGTATTAAACATTTTGATTTTCATGAAATCTCTTTCTCATATGTATATAAAAAAATGGAATGTTTAAAATCAACCATGGGAGACTCATATGCCAATTTCTTCAAAGGTTACTTTGATCACCATACCTTCTCCTTCAATTCACCTCTTCCTGCTGCAGATCCTCCTTATTCTCCTCCTATGGCAGCCCCAAAACTCATCTACTATCACAGCCACTTCGTCACCAACTTCAACTATCATATCTCTAACCATCAATCCCCACCTTCCTCACCTCCCCTGAAGGAGGCCCTTCCTCTCCTCAGACAACAAGCAGAGGAAGAAGAAGTAGAAGAAGAAAAAGAAAGGACTGCTGCTAGAAAACTATGCAGGAGAGGTCTCTGATTCAACAAAACATTAGCTTGGAGAAGGAGAAGAAGACTTACCTTGATCTCTGGTAGGCAACGCGAGGAGGCCGACGAATGTTGCAAGGAGGTCGGCAAGCGGCGTGGCTCTAGACAACAAGCAGAGGAGGAAAAAGATCAACAGAAGATGAAGAGGCTGACGAATGCAGGAGAGGTCTCTGACAGAAAAAAAACACTAGCTTGGAGAAGGAGAAGAATGTTTACCTTGGTCTCCGGCAGGCAACGCGAGGAAGCCGACGAGGCATTACCTGCGATGTGCGAGAAGCGTCGGAAAATTTTTTCCAGCAGCCCTAAAAAAATTCCCGGCAGTGTGGTAGAAAGATTTTGCTTTGCCGCCAACATGAAATACATCGGCGTCGGGCCTGACTTGATGCTGAAGCATTTATTAGCGTCAGATAACAAATTGACGCTAATTCATTAATTAGCGTCGGCTTTAGCCGATGCTATTACGTTGGCGGGAAAGAGAAATTTTCCCGCCAATGCGAAATACAATAGCGTCAGGTAGTAACCGACGCGAAAATCATTATTAGCATGGGTTTAGAAACTGGTGCTAATAACTATTATCGGCATCAGCTTAGAATCAGGCAAGATTGCATTGGTCTTTTTCAACGCCAAACCGACTCCAAAAAGGTCGTTAGCGTCGACCATAAGACCGACGCTAATAGGTCGATATTAATAATGCTTTTTCTTGTAGTGCCTGAGCTTGGAGAGGACACCGATAAAGATACTCATGAGTCAATCAGACATTGTAAGAGACCACCAGATACATACACTACGGGTAGCGATGTGATTCCTCATAGAAGGGGTCATTATTAGTTATTATTTCATGTATTATATATAAAATCTCACTTATCATTGGTAATCTCAAATTCGCAATTGTTATTGTGTTCTCAAGTGTTTGCACAAGCTTATATATTGCTACAAGATTATAAATTTATGCAGATTTATTATTTACACAAATATTATATATTATGAAAATAAAAAAATTATCGTAAAAAGTTATTTCTAATTATTTATTTTAAAAAATTATTTATAATTTATTTAAAGATAAATAAATATAAATTATATGTAAAATATAATAAAAAATATATAACTAATTGATTATATAAATATATATTAATGAATATTAAAATTTTATATAACGTAATAATCCCATTAATTAAAATATATAAAGATATATAACGTTATTATTAAAGATATATAATATTATTTAAAATTTTATAAAATATATGATAATAATTCAACGAATATTTATTTACATACCACACTATTTAGCTTTATTTATATATTAATCATTTATTCTTAGTTAATTACGATATGCACACTCAAAACATTACAAAATTTTATATACATACACTTTAACTTATTTTTATTATAACGAGTAATCATAATTTTCTAATAATATAACTATAATTAGGTTACAAAAAATCTGAGCAGTTCATTATATTATTTTAAGAATAATTAAATATATTTTGAGTGAAAATCTTAAAATCTTGATGTTTAGATAGTGGCAAGGGAAGGAGACATCCGCGAAATGAATTGATTTTAGGACAGATCAGCACTTTAGTGTGGCATTGAGGAAGAAAAAATATATACTATTAAAGATTAAAATATAATTTTAATGATTTACTAACGAAATATTTTTTTAAATATATTTTGATTGAGTTTTAACTCAAGTGTATGTATGTAAGTTTTATAATATTTTGAGTATGCATAGCATAATTAACTAAAAATAAATGAATAATACATAAATAAAATTAAATGACGTGACATGCAGGTAAATATCCCTTTCTTTTAATATTCTGATTGAATATTAAGGGATAATTACCTACATGCCATAAAATTTAGTTTTATTTATGCCTTACCTTTTCATTCTTAGTTAATTACGCTATGCACACTTAAAATATTACAAAATTTTACATACATATATTTGAGTTAAAACTTAATCAAAATCTATTTGAAAAAAAAATATTCTATTAGTAAATCATTAAAATTATATTTTTACTCTTAATAGTATATATTTTTCCCTTCCTCAATACCACACTAAAGCGTTGATTTGTTCTAAGGGAACGTTTGGTTCAATGTTATCTTGATGTTATGTTATGTTATCTAGAGAAGACAATTGTTTGGTTTAATGACATCTACAAATAATCTTCTATTAGATTATAAAATTATTAGTCAAAAGATGACATCTAGATGTCATGACATCTAGATTACATAACATAACACCAAGATAACAATGAATCAAACGCCCCCTAAAATCAATTCATATTGCGGATGTCTCCTTCCTTTGCCGCCACCTAAACATTAGGGTGTGTTTGTTTGTAAGGTTAAATTGAAGAAGGTTAAAATTAAATTTGGATAGAGATATTTTTTTATTGAAAGTTGTGAATGATGTGAAATAAAGTTAGTTATTATATGTGAGGGATGTGATATAAGTTAGTTATTATTTTAGTAATATGTGTAGGATGTGAAATAAATTTAATTTTTAATATTAAATTTTATGTGTGATGTGATATGCCTGGTTAAAATTAAACCAGGTTAATTTTAAACTTCTAGACAAACGGGGCCAGGCTTTAGAATTTTCACTCAAAATATATTTAAATATTCTTAAAATAATATGATGAACGAATTAAAATTTTTACAATCTAACTATAGTTAGGTTATTGAAAAATTATGATTACTCATTATAATAAAAATAAATTAAAATATGTGTATGTAAGATTTTATAATATTTTGAGTGTGTATAGTGTAATTAACTAAGAATAGATGGGTAAAGCATAAATAAAATTAAATTGTGTGACACGTAGGTAATTATCCTAAATATCAAATTAATTTAACTGACGCTTAATTAATTTTAAATTAATTAAAATTAAATGTTTAATCATAAAAGGTCGTCGAAAGATTATTACAATTGTAAATCCGTAGTTAATTATCGCACGTGTGAAAAACCGATTTAATTAATAAAAATAGTTTTAATTTTTGAACATGCGTCACGTCAAATTTAATTTTTTTGTTAGATAATCAGATTCAAAGCATTTAATGAGCTGGTCAAATTGATAAGGGTAGTTCATTTGTATATGTTTGTTGTTTTTTTCTGTTTTATTATTTTTTTTGGAAAAATGTTTTATGTTTTTAAAATTAACTTAAAATGATTGAACTTTTTAACAGCATGTTTGGTGCGACGATAAAAATAATATTAATTTAATAATAATAATTTTTTTTAATTATTTTACATAAATTTAAATATAAAAAATATTATTTTTATTTCATATGCTCAATAATTTTTAATAAAAATATTAACTTTATTTCACATCTTAGATCAAAATACTTGATTTGAATATTTTAGTTTGGAATATAAAATAAAGTTGATATTTTTATTAAAAATTATTGAGTATGTGAAGTAAAATAATATTTTTTATATTAAAATTTATATAGAATGATTAAAAAAATTTATTTATTATTATTATTATTGTTTTTAAAATTAGTATTATTTTGGTCCTGATTTTGATTCTCGCGCCAAACAGGATCTCAAAACAGTAAAGCTAACATTAAACTGTTGTAAAAATTATGTATAAATATTATTACATAGAATTATATTTATATATTAATTATTCTTTTATTATTTATTTATTTGTGTGTTGTGTTGTAATTTTAAATATTACAACACTAACACTTAATTAAAGGAACATTGTCATTGACTCGTTAAATCATGTAAAATATATTTAGCGAAATTTTAATCTAAACAATCATATACAACGGATGACAAAGGCCAAAAGTATGGTGGTTGGTGTTTTACCGTAGAACACCATCCGAGCCTCAGGATTAGGCTACTATCAGTTGAGGGGGAGAAAGGAGAGCGTGAGAGAGATTGTGGCCAAAAAGATTACGATCAGTGCTAAGCCGCAAGGCTCTTGTCGAGCTCATCATTAATATATAGAGAATGTTCTATTTATATTTGACAAAAATTAATTAGCTAGTGGTCTCTATGTAACATTTTCATATTAAATGTTAAAAAATGATTAATATTTAAGTCCTTGATAATTTTATATTGACGAATAAGCCCATTTAAGAAGCAATAATATATATATATAATATATATATACTTAATTACTTATATATGCAAATTATTGTTATGTTATGTAAAATGTTGATGAATTGCTAAATAATATCATTTTTTAAATCTTTATAACAGATTATAAAATGATAGCATGCTATAAGTGCATAATTGTTTTCGTATCATCAATAGTTTTACTTAGAAATGATTCACTAATAAGAATGGTGGTAAATTAGTGTTAACACGTGATTTCAGTGCTGCATCTCTGCCATACACGTAAGGGATCTCCTCCCTGAATCACCTTAAATTGTTGTGTGTTCTTCTGGATGCACCGAACTCTCTCTCCTTTTAAGCCTTAACTAACAGGCTTACCTCTCTGCGCGCCGCAGTCTCCCGAAACTCTCTCTCTTTTTTTGTGTTTCTTGGGATCTCCTACGTCCTACGTTAACAAGTCAATTTTATATTCATACATAAAATATTTAAACTTGAATAAAATTCATGAATGGTCTGATGAATTAAATAAGAAAGATTTAAAAATTAAATTTATATTTGATGAAAATTAAATAAGTTAGTTTTAAAAGTAAGAAAATATTCGTATGGATTAGTTGGTAGGCATGGGGCGGTTTGACTAAATGAGCTTAATATAGCTCATTAATTAAAAGAATAGAATACAAGCTAGTCAGCTGAAATGAAAAATATTAAACTCAACTACAAGTCGAGGAAAAGGCTTGCCTGTGATGCTTATGAGTCTGTGACTGAAAAGGACAGAGAGTGATCATCGTAAAATATTCTAAGAAAAAAGAATCGCCGGAACAAAATGAGATTTCCAACAGGCTTCTAAGCCTAAAAATAGTGTGAGAAAAGAACAGGAATAAATCATTCCATATTAGGAAGGGAGAGGAGATCCTGAGCTATATAAACATATAACGTTATCTCAAATGATAGAGGCATTTTTTGAGATAAACTTATGAGGCTAATCATGAGAAACTCTATAATTAAGCTTGCTTGGGCTAAAGTACTATTGGGAGAGATAATCTCCCGAGAAGTACTCAAGTCATGCAGTTTCCTAACATCAAAATGAACAATATCTTTATATTTAGATTATGAGATATTATACACGGTTAAGCTCAGCTTTCCTTAATTCAATTCAAGTTCGAATTAGCTCGTTTCATACTCGAGCTGGCTCAAGCTTTAATCAAGTTGACTCATGCTCTCCATAAACTGAATTTTTTTTAAAAAAATTGACTCCTCTAGCATTTGAAATTGAGCTAATCATATTCACAAGATCACCAAATAAATATCATTGCCACAACTAATACATATTTATAAACAAGTAACAAATAATTACAATAAATGACTAAATATATTATTTTTATTTAAAATTAGAAATTGAGCCGAGTCAATCCGATCCAATAATGGCTTATGACTCAATTCAATAAACTTGACGTAAAGCTCGTTTTATTTGGGCAACTTTTGATCATCGAGCCAAACTCTCACTCATTGTACTAAGAGGTCTTAAGTTTAAACCGCATCACTCAAACTTTTAAATGAGGTGAGAATATTTGTGGTATTTAGGATAAAGAAAAAAAAAATACAAGCTAGTTATTTGCATTTATATAGTTTATATATAACAATTTTTGATATATTCAAGAATTTCTGCTACATGGTCATAATAAATTAATAGATTTGAGTGTAATCCACTACATTATCCTATGAATTAAAGTTTTAATTCATTAAATGCAAATTTATCATTGAGCTATATATTAATCAATTTATTTCTTCCCTGAATTTATCACAAGTGCAAAATAACATAAAATTATAGTTGAGCTATAATTTGTAGTGCTTTTAGATGCATTCTGTGTAAATTTTAAAGTTTCAACTATTTAATATGTAAATAATGATTTTTTAATAGAATGACTGTAAATTCTCCAAATATTAGTGTTCAGCTCAATTTTTAGTTTGTTTTTTTTTTTTTGGATAATTACCTGCATGCCACACCATTTCACTTTATTTATACGTTACACATCCATTCTTAGTTAATTACGCTTTGCACACTCAAAATATTACAAAATCTTACATACACACAATTAAGTTAAAATTTAATCAAAATCTATTTGAAAAAAAATATTTTGTTAGTAAATTATTAAAATTATATTTTTACCCTTAATAGTTCATATTTTTTTTCTTCCTCGATGTCACACTAAAGCGCTGATCTGTCCTAAAATCAATTCACGTCGCAGATGTTTCCTTCCCTTACCACAACCTAAACATCAAAGTTTTAAGATTTTTACCCAAAATATATTTAAATATTCTTAAAATGATATGATGAACAGTTCAGATTTTTTGTAACCTAACTATAGTTAGGTTATTGAAAAATTATAATTGCTCATTATAATGGAAACAAGTGAAAGTATGTGTATGTAAGATTTTATAATATTTTGAGTGTGCATCGCGTAATTAACTAAAAATAGATGGGTAACGTATAAATAAAGCGAAATGATGTAGCATGTAGTTAATTATCCTTTTTTTTTAATAATGTTTTCTTTTTTTTGAATATTAATGGATTTCTAGTCTTCACACAAACCATGGGAACTGTTCCCTTAATTAAATGTTCTCCCCTCTTAATTTCTTAATTAATTGATTAATGAATTAATTAGTCATTAATAATACAAATACAATGGGTTGGGTGAGATTCATGCAACCAAACTAGCCTGCTTTTAGTTTTTTTGGGGCTTGGATCGAGTTATTTTCAAAAAGAAAAAAAAAAAAACTCGACAAGTTTGTGTTCTCCAGTGTCGATAGTGAGTCGAGGTTAAGCATTGATCTTACCCCAGCCTAACTTCGATCAGCCCGAGATCAAGCCTTGACTTCACTTCAGTCTCATTTTCGTTTTAGTAGTCGGACATACATAATTGGTTTTAATGCTTTCGATTCATCGACTTTCTCATTACTTACAATCACAGTGTACGTATGTCACCTTGATAGGGCAAGTTTTAAACCGACCTCAGTGTACTCCCGAGTTGAGATCCGACACGCTCCTTTATCGCGTTCGAATTTTCAATCAATTGTTGTCCGAAGTTGTAACAGCCGGGCCGTTCTTGTAAATATGTGTTCGTATTTGAGATTTAATATTTATTTTAAACCATATATCAAGGATAAATTAAAATAAAAATACAAATAACATACTGTTAACACGTGGTTCCAGCGCTGCATCCCTGCCATACATGTGGCGCCTAGCTGGCACTTAGCTTTTATTTACTTACTAATCCATTTATCTGTTCTCACAGGTTTCAGACCCCGGTAAAACCTCGGACACGAGGGTTCAATCAAACCTCGGACACGAGGGGTCAACCAAGCCTCGTCCACGATGAGTCAGGACCATCCCTGATGACGTCGATGACGATGTTACAAAGCGAAGCCTTTCACAATCAGCTTGGCCTGATCACGCCGATTCCCGTACAAGGCACTTTTCCCGAACACGCAAATCAAGAGTCCGCATACCCCAGCTATCACGGATCCTCAGAAGCAGTACCAATATTAAAAGCTAGCATCCTCATTTTGTGGCTTTTGGTCCCTCCAGCGGTCGACAAGTGGCACGGGCTCAGAACTTGTTCGCCTCCTTTTCTTCAGAAAACCAGGATAAAGCTGCACCATCCGCTGCCTACAAATATCCTGAAACAGCCTTCAAGAAGGGAGATTGGATCCACTCATTGTATTAAAGCCCGAACTGAGGAGCTCTCTCTCTCTTTTTCTCTTTCATAAGCATTGTATTAGCTTTCACAGGTACTTTTTTTCTATTAAGTAAAGCTTCCTCATTGATCGCTCGGTGGACGTAGGGGATTTTCTCCCTAAACCATCTTAAATCGTTATGTGCTCTTCTGGATTCCCCGAACTCTCTCTCTCTCCCTCTCTTAAACTTAACTGACAGGCTTATCCTTCTGTGCACTGCCGTCTCTCAGGACTTTTCTCTCTTTTTTGGTGTTCCTTGGGATCTATTACATCCTACGTCAACACATACATAGTTCTTTAATTAAAGGTCAATCGATGTTCCATTACCAATTTTGCTCTTTTTTTAAGTGACGTCTAGCTTTAGTCTAGCTAGGTCAATGACTTATAAATAAAACATTGCATAATATTTAAATTTTAAAAACTAATTATGAAATTAAAGTTATGATTCACAAACGTGAAAAATTACGATTAAGTCAATAAATCTTAAAATATTTTATTCAGATACCTACAGTACATTTTAGTGGCCTTCAAGTCCTTTTAGGTCTTCATAACTAAATTATAGCGATTTTTAATGATACGATATTTATAAAATAAGAACCTAACAAAAACATTTTTAAAAATAAAAATTTAAGTATAATCACGAGTGAACTATAGGGATCTATATATTAATAATTTATCAAAAATATAATATACGACACCATTTTACTCGGTAGTAATTTTTTATTCACTATTAAAAACAAAATTTGATTCAAACTCGTATTTAATTTATGACTCGATGGTCCGATTGATTGGTGGAGACCATTGCTTAACTATATTAATTTTGCTTAGCTTTTTTTAGTAATTAAATTATGAACTCAAAAAAATAATCTTTTTATAAAAAAAGTTTTTTTTTAACTTTTTTTAGTAATTAAATTATGAACTTTTTATCAAAAAAAAATTATGAACTTTACCGAATATGATATTATTTATTGCTTGCATGACTGCATTAGAAAGTCGTTTATAATTATAATGAAATATATAAACTTTTAAAATTAAATCACATCGCAAGTAAATTATATTTAAAGCTGATTTGTTTACAAATTAAGCATCAAATTTTCATTATTTATAAATTTGACCTCCTTGCTATTTTCATCCTATTTCTCAGCAAATGTGAAGAAAATTTAAGAATAAAAGGTAATGTGGTTAAATCATAGTTTATCAAATCTGTTTAAAGTTAGAGATTTAAATAAAATAATTAGAAGTAATTTTTATAATTATTATCATAAATAGTAAGAAAAAAAGTTTGATGAATAATATTATTTATTTAAAATGCCATTGAAGACTACTGCCTTTCTGAAAATTGAAAAAGTTAAGAGCATTTAATTACATAAAACCAATAACTTTAAATATTACATTATTTTTTTAAATATATATCATCCAAATTGTAAATTTTGTGAAGAGAATAGTTTATAAATAATATTCAAAAAATTGTGTAATTTACTGGTAAATATCTTAAAAATTTATTATCATAATTTTAAATATATGTCAAATGATAGTTCGTATTTCTTTCCTTATGCATCACATTTACTTAATAAATTCTGTAATTTAATAGTTCTAATATCTTTTATTTTTTTTTATCATTTTAAACATTCATGTTTCTTGGTTATTTATGTTTGATCATATATTATAATAATAATAATAATAATAATAATAATAATAATAATATCTTTCTTTCTGTTAGGGTGAAAATAATCCAAATTTGAGCACTTTGAGCTGAGTTAGACATAAATAAAGCTCAACTCGTGTCAATTTAATTCAAACTTGAGCTAATTCGAGTTAGTTTGATCTTTAATGGAATCAACCTAACAATCGATAATTTAAAAAAAAAAAACTGTTTATAAGTAGATTTGAAATTAAGTTAACTGCACATATTTAATTGTAATTAACATATAATTATATATGTAATTAATAAATAATTATATTTTAAGTCATTAAATATATTATTTTATATTTAAAAAAATAAAACTGAATCAAGTCCGTCCAATCTGATCATAACTCTCTCTCTCTCCAACTACCTTACCTAAACGTTAACTGGACTATCCAAAAACTCCACAAATAACACCCGCTTACGATGTTCTCCTCCCTCCACTCTCGTCCCTTTCCTTCCTTCCTCTTCCTCCTCTCTTCACTCCTCACCTCTCCCACTTCCACCTAATTTCTTCCCTTTTATATATCTAAGCCCTCCCTCTCCTCTCTCCTAAGAATACTCCTCTCTCTCTCTCTCTCTCCCTGTCATGGAGTCTCAACAAGAAGCCTTGGGATCCAACAGCTGCAGCAGCAGCAGCGGCGACGGACCCTACCCATCCTTCACGAGGCGCAAGCGCACCGCCCGCCAGCGCGCAGCACCCCTTCCTCCGGCAGCCGCTGCCGCCGCCGCCTCATCATCGGCTTCGTCAGCGGAGGATTCCGGCATCACCGACCAGGAGGAAGACATGGCCAACTGCCTCATCCTCCTGGCCCAAGGCCGCAACCTCCCCACGGACGAATTCGGCGGCGCCGCCCCGGGGAGATTCACTAGCAGGCGGTTCGCCGAGGCGGCCACCTCCGGCGGACGGGCCGGGTTCTATCTTTACGAGTGCAAAACCTGCTTCAAGTGCTTCCCCACCTTCCAGGCCCTCGGCGGCCACCGGACAAGCCACAAGAAGCCCAAACCGGCAGCGCCGGCTGAGTTCAAGAACGGTGCCGTCATCCACGGTATTGAAGGCTATCCGCAGCCTATAAGCTCGAAGCCTCCGCCACCGGCAAATCTGACCGGTAAAGACTGCGCCGGCAAAGCGAAGATCCACGAGTGTTCGGTATGCGGGTCGGAATTCTCCTCCGGGCAGGCCCTCGGCGGCCACATGCGGCGGCACCGGCCCGCGAGCGTGCCGAGGGAGCACGAGAAGATGAAGGAGGAGGAGTCGAGAAACGTCTTTCCGATTGATCTCAATCTTCCGGCTCCGTCGGACGTCGACTACGACGACGACTTCGCCGGCGACCTCCGGAAACCTCTGGTCGTCTTCTCGCTCGTGGATTGCCATTACGAGGCCGACGATTCCATTTACAAATTGCTGTAGATCCATTAAAACTTGTAATTTTAATTTGTTGAATTAATATTGAAAATAAAATTTCGAAGATTTATTTCGGTTAATTTGATGTTTCATGTGGTTGATAAAGAAGAAGATGATTAGGGGATTGCGTTCACGAAAAGGTAAGAGCTCTCTCTCTCTCTCTCTCGGAGCATATTTGGTTCGGTTTCTCCACCGTCAAGGAAAGGACGTGGATTCAGTTTGGTTTCTTTCTGCATCATAAAGTTGGGCCGAGTTTTGATGGGCCGTCGGAGCGGGCCAATAGCGGGCTAAATTTGGGCCAGCTCGGTAAACTTGAGATTTGGCCCTGTTTGGCGCGAGGACCAAAACAGGACCAAAATGGTATTAATTTAAAAAATAACAATAATAATAATAAATAAATATTTTAAATCATTTTACATAAATTTAAATATAAAAAAATATTATTTTACTTTATATACTCAACAATTTAAAATAAAAATATCAACTTTATTTCACATTCTAGACCAAAATATTCAAATCGAGTATTTTGATCTAAGATGCGAAATAAAGTTTATATTTTTATTAAAATTTATTGAGTATGTAAAGTAAAATATTATTTTTTATATTAAAATTTATGTAGAATAATTAAAATAATTTATTTATTATTATTATTGCTATTTTTTAAACTAGTACTATTTTAGTCCTGTTTTGGTCCTCGTGCCAAACAGGGCTAGTTTCGCATTGAATTATCAAATGAACTTCACAATTATCCATGAAAAATAACTCCTTGTAGTTTTTCATAACTTTTTTTTTATCGATACACTATAATTCTATTTGTTAGAAAGCTTCAGAGTTGAGGAAAATAATGGTTATCCCCTAAGTCAAATATTATGATCGCATTTATTTGCATCATTCTTGCATTAACAAAAGAAAAATAAGCTCTATGAATAGTGCATAAAATATGTTTTTATGTGGAGTGTAGTGAAATTTATGCTTAAAGTTATGTGGCCTTCGGAGCACATAATTGAGCTTGTAACAAGTGTATGGATAAGTAATATTTGGGGGATTTTTTTTTATCTTTTACCTTAAATATAATAATTCCTCCTACCCCAATTAAGAATTTTGCCTGTGTTGAAGATAAGCTCAGAAAAAATAAATTTAGATGATTTCAATATATAAATCGTAAATCAATCGAAACTCCAGTAAAGAGAGTTGAATTATTGAATTTTGCCTGAGTTACGAGAGGAAGAAGAAGACTAAATAAGACATAACAAGAAACCATTAGAAAAAATCTCACGTGTTTAGAGATAAATAAAGACTTTATTATTTTTTTAAGTAATAAAGACTTGTTATTTGATAGAACACAAAAAAAATACAGATTTTATGTAGCCGACTCCACCTAATGGGATTTAGGCTTGGTTGTTCTTGTGATTCTTTGCCTCAAACATAATAATTCTTCCCATCTCGAAATAAAAAAAAACCTTCCACGTCGTTTGTGAATTATAGTAGTATAAATTCGTACTTGAAATCACGGCGAGCATCAACTTGTGTTCGAGCTAACTGAACTCAATTGAAAATTAGAAGTTTCAACTTCAAGTGGATATTTTATTTGAGGTCATTAAATTAGTAAAGTACATCAAGTATTGTAAAATTTGCATACATATAGTACTAATAGTCAAGTTTATGAAGCTAAACAATAACTATAATGACATCAATTATAACAATAATGATACAGCCTTTTATCATTAAACTAGCTGCGGTCAAATTGCATGAAATTTCCTGTTAGAGTTTTGATTTGGATTAAAGCCCAATGGGCTTTTATTTTATTAAGCCCATGAAATAATTTTATCATTTAAAAAGAAAAGTAAGTCTCGCTGCTTGATCTGAGATAAGAATTAAAATAAAGCCTAATGGGCTTTTATTAGGCCCATGAAATAATTTGTTAAGCTTCACGGACTCCAAGGGCTTGTTTGGTTGGAGGATGAATTTGGGTAAGGAAAGAGAAAATAATTTATTTTATAGAGTTGATGGGAAAGAAATTTATTTTAATATTGGGAGGTGTGTAGGATGTGAAATAAAGTTGATTTTAAGGTTGAAATTTGTGTTGGATGTGAAATAAAGTTGATTTTTAAGGTTGGAATTTGTGTTGGATGTGAAATAAAGTTATTAAAATTTATAATAAATTTAAAATATTATTAAAATATTTTTTTGCCCATTTTTGGGCTCATGCCAAACAAGGCCTTGATATGGAGCCAGCATTAATGAGATCAGTTATGCATGGAATTGAAAAGGGGAATATTCGGCTAGAGAGGTGATTTCGTAAGACTTTGGAGGCAATCGTCTGAGACTCAAGAAACAATTTGATGATCTAATATGAAAAAAGAACAAGATTTATTTTCTATGTCCCGTCTGAAATCGAGAACCAGGTGATTAGTGTAAGGTCCTCTTTCTATTTAGTTTTCTATAAAATATTTTTTCTCTATTCTTCTTGTGGATATAGGAGGATCCCTTCGAACCACATAAATTTAGTATTCTTGTAGTTGCTTCGTTCATTTATTATTGTTATTTGTTATATTTATTTGGCTAACTATATGTCTAACGATCTGAGTATTCTGCTGCATATAATTCCGCAAGAATTTCCTCTGTATCTAATTCAATTTAAAGCACCATTATTTATATGTTTTTTTTTTATACATCACAACTGTTCATATGACAACTACTATATTATGGTATACTAGACTGGGTCATATGAGTGAGAAAGGATTATTATAGTTGCACAACAGAAAGCTATTTAAAGGGATTAAATCATGTAAGATTAGTTTCTGTGGATCTTGTACTCTTGGCAAATAGTGTAGGATAAAATTTATTACTTCTAGTGAAACAAGCAAGAATATCCTTAAGTATGTGCACTCAAATATATGAGAGTCATCTCCAACTAATTCGCTCGAAAGAGCTAAGTATTTTATTACTTTCATTAATGATTATTCAAGGAAAGTCTGAGTTTATTTCTTGCAGCATAAATTAAAAGTATTTGAGAAATTCAAGTACTGAAAGGCAAGTGAAATAAAGTATATCTTCATGAAATACACTTCTAATGTGAAAAGGTATAAAGTTTGGAATCCTAACACAAGAAAGTTAGAGCTTTGCAGAGATATTAGGTTTGATGAAGCTTCTATATTTGAGAAATCTCAAGAGAAAGTTGAGGATAAAAAGAAAACCAATAATATTGTTTAGGTGGAGTTAGAGAAGAACTCAAATGAAAGCAGCAGTAAGTTAGATGATTCGCATCAAGATAAAGTGTCAGTACATCTACCTCAGGATAAGTCTTACTCTATTACTACAGGGTTATAAGAGAAATGCAAAAGCAAGTGAGGTTCAGAAGAAATGTGGCTTACGCATTTCTTATTATTGCTTCTGTTCTTGTGTCATTTCATGATACAGTAGAAGGTAAGGAGAGTTTTGTCATTTCATGATACAGTAGAAGGTAAGGAGAGTTTTAAGCAACAAGCTTTATGAAATTACTTTATTAGAGTCAGATTTGGGAGTCAGTGGCAGATCCCAGCGGAAGTGTTAGCTGCAAGGTGATGTACAGAAAGAAGAAAGCTTCACTATCGGCAGAATCAGAAAAATACTGAGCATGATGGTTGCTAAGGGTATTTTACAAAATACTGTTTGTTTTTAGTATGAAGATCAAAGAAAAAATTTGTCTTGCAAAGGATCAGGTTTATCAGTCAAGGGCAAAATTATTGACTTCAGATATCATAAACAGAATGAGTTTATATCAGGCAGTGACATTCAGCATATTAAAGTTCCAGCTCAGATGAATTCTATGGACTTGTATGGTACGCCTAAATCAATAGTTAAGTTTTTACACTGCTTATATTTGGCTAACATTCAAAGGAGTTAAGGAGTGAAAGCCTTGGGGAGAGGGGGTATTTCTAATAAGAGAGATTATATAGACTATTTGGGTGCATCAGTTTTAATTAAATCAAGGAAAAATTATTAAAATATAATTTAATTAAAAATTAAATATGTTTATCCCATTGGATTATTTAATCCTTATCCTGTTTTAACATATTTATTATGGGATGAAGATTGATTTAAATACTAGTTGTAAGAATTATTTGTTAGGCCGTTGCAATTTTTATGGGCATCAAATACAGAATTTATTATATATTCATATTACCATTATTAATACAGGATCATTGGATAAGCCGGATGATGATTAATGGGATTTCTAGTTCAAGGCTATCGATTCTCAAACTTTTTCTTAGGAAATGTTAATAGGTGATTCACTTGGGTATTTTCGGTTGTGATTTCTCTTAGTTTTTCTTCGTCGACTAGGGAGGTAATTTTGTAGGAATCTGAAAATAATAATCTAAAGCTTTATGAGCGATTAGATTGTCTAATCTTTAAGAAGAACAAGATTTATTTCTACATCCCATCTAAGATTAAAAACTAGGTGATTGATTGAAATGCTTTCTATGTTGGTGAGTATATCTGTAAACATTAAATTAGAACCATTATCGTGTAGCCATTTGATTTGTTCTTTTGAATTATAATCCTTCCCCAACCTGAAGTTTACTTATATTTACAAATATTCTAAATTTTTTAATTAAAATTAACAATATTATTACTAATTATTTTATTCAATGAAATAAAATAATATTTGACTTTTTATGGCATTAAAACTATTTATAATTATATTTAAATACCTTCTGGAAGCCTGCCTTTTGAAATATAACCTTTTTAGAATAGAAAGAAGCAATGCCAGCCATGAACCAGAGGGTACTGAATGTGACTGCAGAAAGATATGTTATCTTTACGAAATTCAGTAAATTCACATTTAAAAAAAAAAAAGAAGCAGCTTTAAAAAAAAAGATCACAGTTAAAAAGTGTCACCTTTCAAATATCTCTGTATTTTACTGAGCAGGAAGGTTGTAGTTTTTTAATGAATGGCTTGCTGAAGTGCTAAGTTGTTCTGAACCTTCATCACTGCGAGAATCTAAAGATGATAACCATTTACTGAAGTAAACCGAGTAATGAATGAACTTTTTTTGCCAAATGATTAATCGTGTCATTCAATGTTGCCGAAAGTAATGAATTCTGCGTCGAAGTTTTATAAGGCTAACTCATCTTGTTCTCTTGCTCAAAAGTATTACCATGTCTGGAACCCAAAATGCAAGTCAAGATAACATATCATTCTTCGCTCAAGAATCCTGCCATGAAATAAGCATGCATCTTCAATTTGGAAAAAAAAAACCATAAAAGAATAGAACTTAAAGCATACCTTAATGTCAACTAAAAGCATAAACCAACTTAACAGCAAAAACATAAGTCATTTAAAGATGACATACCAATTGATGAAGCTTTAACAGGGTGAACTTCCAAATTGAGAACAGCAAACAGAAAAAGGAAGCTGATCATTGAAAGCAACTGTTTTGAAATTTCAAGAAATAAAAGTTCAGCTATGCCAGTACCAGCCTGAGAGTACAAAATGGGGTATAGAAGTCATGATTGATTCGACGAGTTTTACGCTGGCTGTCGACTGCCTAACGCGACCCTCCACCAACTAATCTCAATGCTGCAACAGCGACAACAAGGAGCCAAGGACCACAAAACTGATTACCTAAATCAACTTATCTGTGCGTTTAAGTGTCTATACTGAAGCCCAAGATCATAATTAAGATAAAGTAATAAAACACAAAGATACCAAGAGTCGTCTTGGAAAAAAATATGTATACAAAACATATATCTTTATAACATCTATATATATTTGGTTGACAGAAAAAAAGATGACACTTCAAATATAAGGAATTGAAGCAAACATACAACCAACTCAAATACATAGGCAGCATGTTTATACCAAAATGAGGAATGCCAAACTTATAATGATTTGTGGGGTATGTTGGTTTTTTTCAATACAAAAGCTAGCTAAATATCTTTATAACATCTATAATCAAAATTATGCATTTCGATGCTTTTATTCTTTACTTGATGCAATATAACCGTAGTGTAAATAACTAAAATTACCGACATACACTGTTTCAATAACTTTAACTTTAACTTGCTTGCATACATTCAAAAGAACATCAGTCACCTCGAGAGTGAGCATTCTAGATTACCTCTAGAATATTAGCTTTCCAACCACCTCGAAACATCCAAAAGGGCTCTAAATATCTCCAGCTTCGTTCAGAAGAGCTCTAATAATTCCAACCGATTCAAAAACCGAACGAGCATCAAGTTTCGGATATTTTTAACATGCCTAATCCTCCTGCATTTATATATTATAACTTCATCTGTTTCGTCATCGTGCAAAAAAATTAACTACTTTGTAGCGGCAGTAAGTCAGCTCCTGGCTCTTCGCCTCTTCCACTAGCAATTTGCTGGATCAGAGAAAATTTGACATCAATGTATCTAACTTCATTTATACTCATGATTTTCAAAAGAAAATGCGTATATATATATATATATATATATATATATACATATATATTGACCTGGATATTTTTCATAGAAGGTATGCCATATGCTTGGTCCTTTTCCTCCATCTCTCGCTACTCCCTCTAACTAAAACCATTAGAAAAGAAATAATCAAATATACGAAAGATTTACTTATATCCTCTTATATATATTATGCATATAAAAATTGAGAGAGAATGCATGCAGGGAGTACCTGGAAAGGAGAAGTTCTCAGGGAAGGCGTTGTGGGGCTTATGCCCTGCTGCCCATGTCAAGGTTGAACCAAACAGTGAGCTGAAGTTAGGCGGCGTTTATCACGAGCAGTCTTCCCAACTGATCTAGTGGAACTCTGTGGTGAGGAAGGAATCCCCCCTCCTGCTTATTAAGCTTCTTCTTAGGGCAGGAAAGCTAGCTATATGGGTTTCAGGAGTACTACGACTTCCTTCAGCTAGCCCTCACGTCAATATCCTAATTGACCTCCAGAAAGAATATGTACCTCTAAAAGATACATCTTTTAATACTGTACTTAATTATAAAATTAGCTCTATAAATATAAGCCAAGGAAAAAAAAATAAATTACAAAATTTAAAATAAAGTATTACATCAGATATTATAAAAAATGAATTTATAAACAAGCAGCCTGTAAATGTTATCCTTAATTGTTATTATTTTGTTAAGAATTTTTTCACAAAAATTATTAGTATTTTATATCATTTTTTTGGATGGATTTGTAATTTTTATAAATTTTAATGGAAATTTTTATATCATTTTCACCGAAAGAAGGAAACGGGAAATTCCTCGTTATCTTCCAACCCATGCTGCTTCTTTGTCTACTCTGCTCTGCACTCCGAGCTTCTCCCTCCTCTGTTCTTCTCCGTTCTAGAATCTGATAATCAAAGCTTAAAACCCTAGCCATGATTCATTAGCCCAAAACAAACCAAGATTTTCAATCCTGATCTTCTCCCCGGACCTTTACTTCTTTTACCACCCTCCAATTTCACAAAACCCAAAACCCCTTCATCTCCTCCAACACAGGCGGAATGCTCCTCCTCCGCCTGTTCCTCGTCCTCTTCCTTCACATTCCTCATGTCTCGCTCGCGCTCCATCAGTTCCCCGCTCCAAACTCTTCTCTTCCCGACCCCGAATTTGTCGCCCGCGAAGTGCTTGTACAAGTTGAGCTTTCTCACCGTCGATCTCTCTCCGAGCAGAAGGACCAGCAGCAATGCCTCACCGGTAACCCCATCGACGACTGCTGGCGTTGCTCCGGCACCGACTGGCGCTCTGACCGGCAGCGTATCGCCGACTGCGGCATAGGCTTCGGCCGCGACGCCATGGGCGGCAAGGGCGGCCAGATCTACGTTGTCACCGACTCCTCAGACCACGATCCGGTGAATCCCGCTCCCGGAACCCTCCGCTACGGCACCATCCAGGACGAGCCCCTGTGGATAGTCTTCTCCGGCGATATGAACATCCGACTAGCTGAGGAGCTCCTCGTCAACAGCTTCAAAACTCTCGACGGCCGCGGCGCTAACGTCCACATAGCCGGTGGCGCCTGCATCACTCTCCAATACGTCTCCAACGTCATCATCCACAATCTCCACATCCACGACTGCGTCCCAGCCGGCAACGCCAACATCCGTTCCTCCCCGACACACGCCGGCTTCCGCACCCGGTCCGACGGCGACGGAATCTCCATCTTCGGCGGCCGCAAGATCTGGGTCGACCACTGCTCGTTATCCAACTGCGCAGATGGCCTCGTCGACGCCATTATGGGATCCACCGGAATAACCATCTCCAACAACTTCTTCTCCCACCACAACGAGGTAATGCTCCTCGGCCACAGCGACGACTACTCCCCTGATACCGGAATGCAGGTCACCATCGCCTTCAACCGATTCGGCGAGAAGCTCATCCAGCGCATGCCCAGATGCCGCCTTGGCTACTTCCACATCGTCAACAACGATTTCACAGAATGGGAAATGTACGCCATCGGCGGCAGCAGCAACCCTACCGTCAACAGCCAGGGCAACCGCTACATCGCTCCCCCCGATCCAAACGCCAAGGAGGTACAGAGAGATGTGTGATTCAACAAGTTCGAAGCCGTTGGAGAGCAGGCAATCATGGCTGATGAATCGCTGCAGGTGACGAAGAGGGTGGACACCGACGAGAAGGATTGGAGCGGCTGGAACTGGAGGACGGAGGGAGATGTAATGGTGAACGGCGCCTTCTTCGTCCCGTCAGGAGAAGGGCTGGGGGCGACCTACTCCAAGGCATCCAGCATCTCGCCAAAATCCGCTGCCCTTATCGACCAGCTCACCCTCAACGCCGGCGTCCTCGGGGGCCCAAGGTAAGCTCACCGCTTCGTCTTCCCCCTTCATTTTTTTCCCGCAATGTCTGCTCTTCTTTCTTTCATAATTCCTTTAAAAAAAAAGGTGTGAGAATATCACCGTAAGCCAAGGAGAACCTGGGTGTAGTTTGGGTGCAATTTCATTTTAGACTCGCGCTTCATTGTCAATGTGAACCCAATTTTTTTTATTTATTTTTTTTTTTATAAGCACCGCTTTTTTCCCTGATGCAATTGGAGGAAGTTCGACTTGCAACGGTCCGAAGCACAACAAATTCCCTGTGGCGACACATGAAGATATTTACGCCTGTAATAATGGACACGTGTCAGCTACTTTGTTGGCATAACCTCCCGCGCTGTTGAGGTCCTTCACCCGATCCACCGCAAATCGATGATATCTTTACCTTCTCCACATACACACACACACACATGTAGATTTGATTTATTCGCCATATATATTTGAGTTTACCGTAATTGAGCTGAGCAAGATAGCTTTCTCGGGTGAGCCCGAAGATTGAACGGGTCTATGGCAGCTTTATGGTCTCTTTTTTTTTATGGGTCTATTTCTTTTATCATTTAGTTATTTTTCATTTATAAGATTTTCAAGAAATTTTTATGCAAATGTCACCCAAAGTTTTATATATTATATCATACTCTCTCTTCACTTAAAAGTAATTATTACATATTTTCAAAAAAAAGCAATCATTATATGAAAATGTTTCATTTTTAAAATAATTATATATAATGCAGTTCATTGTGATCCATGGTATATTGACGGGCCACCTAAAACTTTAAATATAAAAATATTATAATTTTAAATTTAAATATTGACAATAAATAGTCATGATTTTATTGGGATTGCCACTCAGTATTTAAATGATCGTGATCAAATTCATGGAGTGGAAGTGCAAGAAAGGATAGGAAAAAGCTAGGCCTAGCAATTGGATTGGTTCGATTGGTATCGGTCCGAACTGGGTGCTACAGTCAAGCCTGGCCACCAGTCTGAATCCGCCCTGAATTGGATTGAAATTAGTCCGATTAATTCGGTCTGGAACCAGAACTAGTTCCCCCAAGTACTGGTTCCCGAGTGGAATCGGTCAGGTGGGTGAAACCGGATCGATCCACCCACCCAAGCTCAGTAAGATCGATGGTTCTAATTTTTGGAACCGGTTTGGGACTGGTTCAAAGAACAAGTCCTGGGCACCTTGCAGCGGGTGCAACTGTAGCAGTACTGACTTTGACATCGACAGAGATATCTTATTTTTATCTCAAGGGCGACATTGTTCTAATTGCCTCATTATTATTATTATTATTTCTTTTATGCACTTTTATTTTATTTGGGTAATGTACACTTTTCTTCCTTTCGTGCTCGTGAGATCTTATTATATATTTGGGCCTATTTGTTTTGGGTTTGAGTTAAGTGAGCTTTTAGCTCAAATTTTGGCCCAAATCTAACTAAATTTTTTTATCTCAACCTTATCTGATCGAAATGAGTGGTCAGATTCAAGGGAGGTTAATCTTTGGTGGGGATTGGGTTAGTTATAAACTAGTGGGTAAGATTTAGAGGTTTTAACTACATAAAGTATGAAGAAGGGAAATTTGGGAAGTTTTGACTAAATTAATCCTAATCCTATTAGTGAGAGGGATTCTATTGTGGAGCTGTCGACTACTCTACTTGGCATCGTCTGACTCCCACCGACACCACCTTAGGGGCCTGGATGCGATTCCAGGCCAAGGAGTTTACTGTCGGCTTCCCCTGCTTCGACCTATATGGTTTGCAGTAACCTCCCCTGGAAGCAATCATCGTGGCCGCGGGTCGCTGACGCCAGTTTTGTCGATAACAACGTTGGCATCCTTCACCGCTACGGTTAAAGTGGAGCTTGGTCACCCCTCCTATTCTCTTGTCACCGCTATTGAGGGGCCACCAACGCCGTCGCTAGTTGCCGTTGACACTCGTCCCTGTCGCCGCATTGATTTAGGCCTAGGCATGAAGCCCAGACTGAGGAAGTCGCACCACTATTCTCCGCCCCTCTCGTCAGCACATCCATGAGGCCAGCAGTTGTCGTCGCCCCCATCGTATCTTCCGATCGATCGCTACGAGGGCCTCGTAGGTCAGTGTGACGTCGACCTGGATAATCGATGCGACGCCAACCGCATATCTTGCGAGTTACCCACCTACACCACCTTGGATCATTAACTCTGTCTCCATTTGGTATCTCCGACTCAATTTCCCCAACAACGCCATCTCCACACCACCAATCATATTTCCATTTGATTTGCCCATCCCCTTTTCTACTTATTTGTTATTATATCTTGCTTATGTTTGGTGGTGTTTGAGAACTGAGTTTATAAGCGTCCATTAATTGTATATTTAGCTCAATTTGAGCTCCCCAAGATAATAATCCTAACAAGTGGTGTTATAGCCAATGGTTCAGCTGAGCCTTGAGTGAATCGAATAGTTTATACAGATTGTACTCCCATAAGTCTTATTTTTTCTACCATGGTCGAGAAATTACATAGTGAGAACTTGAGATATATGCACTTTAATGATTCATTGGACGAGAAAAGTTTCAATGTTGATATTTTCTCATGTGAAAAGAATTTTTGTTGAGATACTCAAGGAACATTGTCTCACATTAGTTTTTCAATATTAGTTGTGGTGTTAGTATACAACTGATGATTCTTATTCATTCGGCTTACGCTTTTATATTAATTGTGTATTAAGCGCAACTTTGGGTCCCCTTGGTAACTCCCCTAGGCCTTTATATTAAGTTCCTATGATGAATATTTTGTTCATCAAAAGAAATTTTATTGTGGTTGTAATTGCCTGTTGATTTGCATGTTTGACTGCAGGGACAATGGTGGACAGAGCAATGGCTTCGTGGGCGGTGGCAGCAGTGGTGGCGGTGGCGGTGGCGGCGGCGGCACGGCAGCTGACGGCGGTGGTGGTGCCAACGAAGTTACCGGATATCTTGGTATGGTGTTCGGTGGCGGAACGCCACCATCTCCTCAGTCGAATCTAATTTTGTCCTCCGTTCTCGTTATTTTTCTCTTATGCTTTTTCTGTTACTACCCATTGTAGCGAGCTCAGAAGAAGAGTTAAAATCGCTGTATTAGAAAAAATTAAAATTAAAATATCAAATATTTAGATTAGATTTTTTTTTGCTGGAATCCACAGCATTTTGATTTATTGATGCTTAAAATTGGAGTCACACCTCCTGTAACACATGTTATTATAGGCTGTTTAGTTGATTACTCTTTGAAGACTGTTGGTAGGAGTGGCAATTATGGTAGTTAATCTCAAAATTTGTTTGTGTTTTAGTTTATTCAAAATAAACTTAGAGTTTGGTTTAATATTATTTTTTGATTCAATATTATTTTAATATTATATTATATTATATAAAATAATAATTATTTAGTTTGATATTTTTAGTTTTTTTTTTAAATTATAAAATTATCAATCAAAAAATAACATTTAGATTTCATGTTTTGATTGATAATTTTATAATTTTTTAAAAAAATATCTAAAGATATTATCAAATTAAATAATTATTTTCTTTAAATTACATAACATATCATCAAAATAACATTAAACTAAATGCCTCCTAACATAGCTTCGAGTTAAATTTCATTTAAAGAAAATAATTATTCGATTTGATAACATCTGTATATAATGTTGTAAATATTATAGATTTATTACTCAAAATATTGTATTTAGATAATATAAAAAACATTGAACTACACATCTTAATTCAAGAAAAGCATTAAACCAAAAAATGATATAACACAAGAAGATGTGAGATGATTTAAGAGTCATGTTATAACATACCTCGAATAACTAATTAATAAAATAGCTACTTATAAATTAAAAATTTTAATATATTAAATTATTTAATAAAGTAAGTGTTAATCTATTAAATAATTTAGTAAATTAAATTTCTGAATTAAAATTTTAAATTATGATCAATTTATTGATTATTTATTATGGTTATATAATATTTTCTTAATTTGAATATAAGATATGTAAATAAATTTTTTAAGTTGAATGAATTCTTATCAATATTAAGTTCATTTATATCATTTATATGTTGAATGATTTATGAAAAATATATAAAAAAATTAAAATTATAAGTTATTTAAATAATTTGTTAATTCAATATTTAATTTTTTTCAACTTATTATCTCAATTTATAACATGATATTTATTATATAAAACTCGAGATTAAAAATAAAAATAAAAAAAAAACTTAAGAGTTGCAAGAGAGAGTGATTGTCAGGTGATGTCTTAAGAAAAAAGTAAAATACAATTCATGACAAACTTCTAAGCCAAATAGTGATGAAAGGGATATAGAAATGAATCGTTCTACATTAAAAAAGAGAAGATCTGTGTAAAATCATGAGGCTAATGATAAAAAATTTTATACTTAAATGTAGATAGGCTGAAGTAGTACTGAAATAGGTAACCTCTTGAAAAGTATTCAAATTATACAGTTCCTATATTTAGAGTCGACAATACCTTCATATTTGAATCACAAGATATTATATAAATCCTTTAAGGTATTTGCTCACATTTCATTGTCAAGAAATTTATTTTTAAAAAATTCAAAAAATATGAATCTGTATGAGGTGAACCTCAATTTATTCTTTTTATAATCTAAACTTTCATAAAAATATTATTGCACTAATGGATGCAAAAAAAAAAATTATATGATTTAATTAAACAAGAGGCAGGCTGACTCATAATGCAGTGAAGAAAGTGGTGGATCATTATGAATTTGGTGACATATCGCCGTCTAACATCGATGACGTGAGTCTGTATGTCGAACGTGCATTCGCGTACCATAGCTCTGTTTTAATTTGTTATGAAATAACGATTCAGCGCATCTCACCTTTCTATGTCGAGAGTTGAAGTAAACAAAACTTTTGATTTTAAGAAGAGGTCTTTGCTTAGAGTCGAAAAGCCGCTTGAATAATAGAGCTGAAGCATTGTTCGATGGTGCAATCAAACAACTCGGCGACGGTGAAAAGTCCCACAAAAGGCTTTGCACGAGTCCCAAGATGTGCGCGCCACAAGACGCGCACGAGGGGGTTTTTCGGTGCATGCTAGTGGCACTAGAACGAGGTCATGTGTGTACCACGGAAATACCCTGAGACCTCATTTGGTTCAAGCTTATAGTATGTTTATATATACTTATGTTTATTTTTTACTTTAATTATAATTCATTTAATTATTAAGTAAATTTCACTTAATTTTAAAAAATTTAATCAAATTTATTTATTTATAAGTTTTATTTTAATTACTATACCGATATTTTTATATTAAGATTTATGTAAAATTTAAAATAAAATTAATTTTAAATTTTAAAAATTATGTGAAATATATAGAATTTAAAATATTATTAATTTAATATTAAATTTTGTATGTAATGTAGTGCACAAAATTAATTTTAATTCATGTTAAAATTAAATTCTGCAAACAAATTCTCGTAACAATAAAGTACAAATTTATTTATCAAAAAAAAATTTATAAATCACTATACAAAGTTTTTATAATATAATTCAGAACCAATAATATTTCATATTTGCTGTTATTTTCATTGATTTTTATGATTTTAAAAGTAATAAATTTGAATTTAATGTGTTTGAGTTTTATTTTTTTTAAACTACCATTTTACCTGCCTCCGATCAGCCAATGAATTGATTGAACTTATAAATTATAATCTTTTTTAAAAAAAAATTGTATCTGTGAAAAATAATAATAAAATTTGCAAATAAGAAGCTTATTCATTTTATTTTTTATTTATCGTTTATCGCATCAATAAACGATAAATTTTTATAAATAGATTAATTTATTATGGTTTAATTTATTTGATGAGCAAATTAGTGTTGATATCAAAGTGAGATGATATGTCGGCTCACCATTATTGCACATGCATTATCATAAAAATGGGATTTTTATATGTATAATATTTTATGATTTTATTTTGGGCAAATTACATCCAAGTTCTTAAATTTAACACTTAATAATACGCGAATTTATACTTTTAAAATTATAACATCGGATCCCTAAGCTTTAATAAATTATTAAATGAGTCTTTTTTTATTTATTTATTATTAAAAAAATTTAGAAGTACCATTTTACCTCCCTGCCTTTCTCTCTCTCCTCCCATTCTCGCGCAAGCGCAACGTATCCACCGGCGGCCGGGTGGCCGCCGCGCGTGCGGGGGATCGGGAGGAGAGAGAGAGAGGCTATCGGCGTATTGCGCGCCCGCCGGCGGGTCGCGTGGCTACCGGTGGACAAGCTGCACGGCCGCCGGACCCACCAGCGCCCGCGCGGCCCGCCTGCGTGCGCGGTATCGAAAGGAGAGAGAGGGGTAGGGGTAAAATGATGATTTTTAAAAAATTTAATAATAAAAAATAAGAAGTCATTTGATAATTTATTAAAACTCATGAACCCGATGTTATAATTTTGAAAATATAGATCTGCGCATTATTAAGTGTTAAACTCAGGGACCTGAGTGTAATTGTCCTTTTATTTTACATATTAAAAATCAGATATTAGAACATATTTGTTTAAAAAACTAATTTTAATTTAGTTAAAATTAAATTTGTTGAAAATATTTTTAATAAAATTATAAATAATATGAAATAAAATTAATTATTTTATTGAGATATAAAAAAATATAATAGAAATTAATTATTATTTTAATATGTACGTAAAATATAAAATATAATTTATTTTTTATTTTAAATTATATATAATATTAAATATAATTAATTTTTAATATTTATATATATATATATATGTAATGTGGCATTTCTAATTAAAATTAATTAGATTTGTTTTAATTTAGTTAAACAAATAATATGATAATAATAAAAAACAATTAATGTGATAAAATTGAAATTTAAAATGGTTAAAAACCAAATTTTAGAAAATAAACAACGTAATTTAAAATGTTATATCCGTAATTGTTTTATAGTAGTAATATATGTGATTATTTAAGAAAATATATAAGATATTATACATTTTATTAAATGTACTCTTCAGTTGGGAAGCAATAGAATAAACTAGTGGGTAATCTGAAAAAAAATAATAACAATAAACTATGGGATATACTTGAACAAAAATACATCTATTATATCATTATAGAGTTTGTTTATTTGTAAAATTAAATTTAATGAGATTACAATTAAATTTAAATAGAGATATTCTTTTATTAAAAGTTGTGAATGATTGTGAAATAAAATTAGTTATTATGTTCGGATATATGAGAGATGTGATATAAGTTAGTTATTATTTCGGTAATATGTGTAGGATGTGAAATAAAATTAATTTTTAATATTAAATTTTATATGTGATGTGATATGCCTGTTTAAAATTAAATCATATTAATTTTAAACTTTTAAACAAACAGGACAAGGTTTTAAAAAATGGTCCGGACCGGCGGGTTCAATCGGTCAAACCGTGAATCGGTCAGCCAACCGGTCCGGTTTAATTTTATGACCGGATCCGCTTAAAACCGACCAGAACTGGTCTAAACCGCGGTTCAACCGGTTAACCGGTGAACCGATACGGTTAGACCGGTTGAGTTTAAAATTAAAAAAAAACTTTCCTAAACCCTAGGTCCCTAACTTAGCCTTCGTTCTGTGTCCTCTACTCGCGAGACAGTCACGAACTCGCGATTCCCCTTACCTCTCACTCTTCTCTCCAGCCCCCATCCTCTCGGTATGATTTAGTATTTTAGTATTTTAGTGATATGAAATGATGAAATAATTTAGTATTTTAATATTGACAAAGCATATTATTTATTCAGATCTTTTAATGATGTACTAAATATTATACTCAATTTATAATTTGAGAATATTTTGTTGTTTATTGTTATTTCGATTTACTTGGAATTATTTTTTGGGTTGTTGACATAGATATTATTTATTAAATTCAATTATTAAACATTCATTTTATGTCTAATTATTGTGTTGATGTGTAAATAATATATATATTATATTTATATTATATTTTATTAGTTTTTTTAATTTTTACTTCATCCCAGTTCGACCCCGATTCAACCGTGGTTCGACCATTGAACTTTGAACTTTTCAGTCTACCGGTTTTGAAACCGGTCTAGTTTTCAAAATCTTGAAACAGGATCTACATGATTTCAATAACGAGCGGCGCTCAATATTTTAAGAAAATTAGAAAATAAAGCTTTTTTCGTCTTCCTTATTGCATAATTTTTTTCTTTATTTTTTGCTTTAATCATTTTTATTGGAGATTATTGGGCATTATCCTTGCTATTGGGCCCATTTGGCAATTTGGGAGCCCGGCCCATGTGAAAATAGAAAGCCCGCATTTGATTAGTCGACTCGATCCAACGCTACATAAAATAATTAAATACTAATCCTTAATTTAATTATAAATTTACTTATTTCATACATTACAGATGAAATTTTAATATAAAATCTTATTATATTTATTATTTAACTAGGACAAATACATATATCACTATAATTTAATTATTATATATATTTTTAACATTTAAATTTTTAATTTTACATATTAATTATAACAATTATTACGTACATATCACGATTTTATTTTATGAATTATACTTAAATTATTTTATAGCTAATATGTAATATTAAATATTTGAATGTCAACACTATCGAAAGTAACATGCGTAGAAGAGGAATGAATAGGTTCCAACTTTAGAGGTGGTAATTCGGGTTAGCGAGTTGAGTTCAGCTCAATCCGTACTCATGTAAGCTTAACACTTGACCTATATCTGATTATGTCGAGTTGTGTTCGAGTTGAGTTCACAAATCGGGTTAAAAATTTTCGCTGTTTGTTCCAATGGTGATGGCACTGATTGTAAATTTGTTGGAAGTTCGGGAGAAGTTAAAATATTCAAGCAAACGATTGAAAGCGTCGGCAGATCTTACGTCGGATTTTGTGTAATATTTCGAACTTCCTGTCAAATCTTTAAATCAAGAAGAACTCCACCTAAGTCTTCTTTATATAAATATAAACTTCATTTATTATATATAAAATCAATAACATCAAGAAAAATTTGTACTGTCATTTAGTACCTTTAAATTAAATATTTACAAAACTTCACCTTAGTTATATATATTAAGTCTAGTTGAGTTATAAAAATATCATACTAAAATTAAAGTGGGGATGTTGTCTATAAGTTCACATTTAAAATAGGAGATACTGTTTGTAAATATTTGACTTGAAAAATATTTTTTGTAAATATTTGATATAGGAGGGACTGTTTGCAAAAAAAAAATTTAGTGGCAGATGTAAATTTTTCTTAATATATTAAAAAAAAGAGTTTTGCATATGTGAAAAATATAATTTACATAAATTAAGCATTCAAATCTACTGTGTTTCACAGCCATAACTTTAACAAAGTTTAAACACCTGAAAATTGACACATAAAATTTACTATTAATGTTCTTAATGTCTTACCATGGTGTAGAAGATATAAAATTATTTATATGTCTAAAAATAATAATAATAATAATAATGAGATAAAATTTGGAGTTTGTAAAGCGATTTCTATCAATATTCTGTATTAATGTGGAATGGACTCTCTCATTTGATTTTTATAATTACTATACTATAGAATGTTGAAAGTTTGAACTATGTTGATATTGAAAATTTGAGAGAATTAGAGAATAATGTTTTTTGCGTAGAAACCGCTTAAGCGGAGCGTCAATCTGATGGTGGCTTCAAAGATTTTACTAAGGGGGCGTTTGGTTCGTTGTTATCTTAATGTTATGTTATGTAGTCTAGATGTCATGACATCTAGATCTCATTTTTTGACTAATAATTTTATAATCTAATAGAAGATTATTTGTAAATGTTATTAAACCAAACAATTGTCTTCTCTAGATAACATAACATAACATCAAGATAACATTGAACCAAACGCCCCCTAAAAAGCAAATTTTACAGAGGAAGAGGGATTTCGCTTTTTTGAGAGACAGGGAAGTAAGAATGAGAGAGATTTTGGGTCTCTTTTCTTATTACAATGATATTTTTATAGCCTAAATTTGTCTTAGAGCATCCACTTTAAAAAATGAGTTAAAACAATCACTTCAGAGAAATAGCTTTCGTCTTTAACATAACTTTAATGATGGCAACATAATCAGAGCTTAGAGGCTCTGCTTGTATGAATTGCATGGCTTCTTTAGGTTATCCATACCTCTTAAAAATAGCATGAAGTCATTTACTTTGTACTTGACTGCGTAAATAGTTCGACTTGGGTTTTTGGAGTTGGCTTTTCGTCGTGTGACAGCCACTGAACCTTCTTTGTACACTTGCCACGTCGACATCTACGTGTATGCTCCGGATGCGCTAGTGCGGATCCAAAAACAACAAAGTACAATTATTATTTTTTTATTGTAAGCATTTAAATTCATTCAAGGAAGATGAGCACAATTTAGAAGAGCAGATTTTAACAAAAATAAAGAAAACTCAAACATCTAAGTCTCACACCTTTCAATTGGTAATGCATATCGTGCTAGCAATTGTGCAGCTCTATTACCTTTACGTTTTACATGAGAGAGAGCATAAGAGTTGAAAAAATTTAGTCATTACTTGATATTATTTGTGCATAGGCCTATAATATAGGTGTGTTTGTTTGTAAGGTTAAATTTAAGAACGTTAAAATTAAATTTGGATAGAAATATTTTTTTATTAAAAGTTGTGAATGATGTGAAATAAAGTTAGTTATTATGTTGGAATATGTGAGGGATGTGATATAAAGTTAGTTATTATGTTGAATATGTGAGGGATTGAATATAATTAAGTTATTATTTTTAGTAATATGTGTAGATGTGAAATAAATTTAAATTTTTAATATTTTAAAATTTTATATGTGAGTGATGATGCCTGGTTAAAAATTAAATCAGGTTAATTTTAAACTCCTAGACAAACGGGGTTAAGGGGTAAATTATGCCCATCTTTCTGAATCCCCTTAATAACTAGTTCAACACTCACTTTAAGAATTATAGCATGTAATACTGTAATTTCGAAAACCTTTCATCTAATTTTCCCAAATTATTTTTAATTGGTCCGTGAAATTGATATAAATTTTTCAATAAGAGACATTTTTTAATGATTTGTAAGTTTTGTCAGGCAGATGCTCTCGTCCAGAGTTACCGGTGATGATTGTCGAAAAGAAGGGACCTTGTGGTAGTATCTATGTGGCAGCTGTCACACGGTGTTTCGTGATGGCGGAGAGGGAAGGAGGGAGAGTGTAGCATCTCATGATAAAAATGCAGAGTTATTGTCCACTTTAGCTTTTGAGACCTGTATGAATTTAGTACTTCCTAGAAAGTCACTGATGCAGCGCGGGGATCGAGTTTAGTCGATCTTAACGCTACCAATAAAGGATACGTACCTAGGCTTTTATATATATATATATTAGATCAATGAAGAGGATTAAGCTAAGTCTTTTAATTAGCTATAATAGAAAAGCAATTCACAGTGAAACTCTTAAATTAATTTCTAGAGTAAATTTGATAGTTCCACATAAAAACAGCAATCTCCACAAATAAATAGAAGTATTATCAAACTTAGAGAATGCGTTGTCCATGCTTGCTAAATTAAAGATCACCCTCAACAAGAGTACTCATTATGACATTCATATGCTTAGAGATATATCCAGATGGATGAAATTCAAATGTTCTAGTATACTGGTTAAGAGATGGGCCAGCAAGAATTGAATTGGCTAATCACATGTAATATATAAGAACATGAAATTTTCTCCATTATTGATTTAGAACTCAAGCAGTAATTTTTTCAATTCCCATTCCAAATTTTTGAAATAGCAGGACACTGAAACAAAGCAGTGATGTTTAACATGAGCAGGAAAAAAAACAGCAAGAGAAATCTTTGGCAGATTTCAGTAGGAAAATCAGAAATAACATAACATGTTGAACAAACTGAAAGAATCAGGAAACCAAGAAAAACAATAAACCACGGGAAAACGCTGCAGCTCTCTGCTTCCGCGGTCCGAATTCGGCGCCACCTGCACAGATTTCGCTCAAAGATCACTTCTCTCAACCAGAAGGTAAAATCGCAAGAATAGTCGAATATCATCGGCATCCCAATTCCCCCTTTCCGATCCTGTTTTTATATGAAGAGGAAGAAGAAGCGGAAGTTGTGGCCAACGCGTAGATGACGCGATATTATGCTCGGCGTGCCGAGAAGCTCGCGAAATTCCGTTTGGCATGGCGACTGAGTGAAACAGGGGATCCGAGCCGAGTAACAGGTAGCATCGAGCTGGCGAGGTAGGCGCGGCAGCTCCTGGCTTCGGCGAAGCTGGCGCGAACCAAGATCTGAAAAGCCGACTGGGCCGCTTTCCGGGCTGACGATAGAGGACGCGCCGGGCACGTCGTGGTGAACTGGGAGAAGCAGGCGCGGGTCATCGCGAACCGGAGGCGAAACCAGCGATCAGAGGAGCCCGCATCCAATTTTTAGGGACTGTGAATATTCTTTAATTAAAGGGAAAATTTTACAGCCAAGGTTCCTATATATTGCTTTCATTGCTTCATGAAAAAGTCCAAACTATGCCACTTCTGTAATCAAAATTGATTCCGAGGTGAACTAGTTTCGCAACCCAACTTGCAATCCTTAACCCATACATACGGACTCAGACAATCTACCACCTCATATACATGATCATCAATAGTGGGGCTTCCACCCTGATATCAAACATAAAGTACGAACTCCAAACAATCGAATAAAAATCAGAAATTAAAGATAACTATGTACAAGGTAATAAATTGTTATAATCTACGCTCGAGGTGTAGATTATAATGAAATCATCAGTGCTGGTGATCTGGCGCTACATCAGTCACTCATCTTAATATTACTATAAACCAACCACGCTTAACTATAGAGTGTCTCATTATTAGCCTCAAGATTTTTCCTGAAGAATGTCTTTGCCATTTAAGATCATATTATTTGCTAGTGGTGAGAACGTTCCGAGTTCGAGCCGAGTTGGACACGGCTCAAACTCGGCTCATATTAATTTGATTCAAGTTCTAGATGGCTCGAGTCTTATAGAGCCAACATAAACTCTTTAAGAATTGAATTTTTTTTTTAAAAAAAATAACTTAACAAAAAAATAAACTTGAATTAATTATAACCATAAGTTCACTAAAAAATATATCTTAGATTTCTAATAATAACTAACACAAATTTATATATAAATAATAAAATAATTACAATAAATTACTAAATATATTATTTATAATTTTTAAAAATAGAGATCGAGCTAAATTGATCTGATCCTATCATAAATGTAGAATGATTCATTTCTGTACCTCTCTCGCCACGACCTAAAAGCTTGCTAAAAGCCGCATATTTCTCTTATCATTTTTTACTTTCAAGACATCACTCGGTGATCACTCCCTGCTTTCTTCAATCACAAGCATTACAAAATGCTAAATTTATTTTTTCTATCATTTTTGAACATAAAAAAAAATCTTAAATGAAACATTTTTTAAATTCAGATAATCAAATGGGAAATTTTGAAATCTGGGATCTTAATGAAATTATATTTAGGGCAATTACATCTAGGTCCCTGAGTTTAAGAATTATTATCACACAGGTCCATATTTTTTAAATTATAACAGGGTCCTTAGCTTTTAAAAAATTATCATCTGATTTTTTTTTATTTTTTTATTAAAAAATATTAAAATTACTATTATACCCTTACCCCTCCCACTCTCCACCTGATCCGGAAGCCGCGCGACACCGTCGGCGACCGCGTTGGGCCGCGCGGCCGCTGGATCAGGAGGAGAGAGAGAGAAGGAATCTCCTCCCGATCTGGCAGTCACTGCGCACCGCGCGGCCGCGCCACTCAGCCTGTGGCCGCTGCGACAGGGCGGTCGCTGCTTGTGCGCGCCGCATGGCCACGCTGGGTCGCGCGGCCGCTTCGCGTGTGCGCTGCGCGGGCGCGCTTGCTCGCGCCGGATCGAAAGGAGACTCCCTCTCTCTCTATCCTCCCGAGGCCGCTTGCTCGCGGTGTCGCGCGGCCGAGCTAGGCCGCCGACGGGCGCTCAGGGTGGGGCGGCGACAGGGCGCAGCCTCGCGGCTGCCGGATCGGGTAGAGAGTGAGAGGGGTAAGGGTATAATGATAATTTTTTTTAATAATAAAAAAATAAAAAAAAAACCCAGATGATAATTTTTAAAAACTAGGAACCCGATATTATAATTTCAAAATGTGGACCTGTGTGATAATAATTCTTAAACTCAAAAACCTGAATGTAATTTGCCCTTATATTTTGTCCAAATTTATATTTGAGTACCAGCATTTCAATTTTTCTTTTAAATTATTTTAAGAAAAATTCCCATATGGATAACGGACTAGCAGAGACGTACGCAAGCAGCGTCAGGATGTTCTCCCATTGCTGGGCCGGTGGACGGCCCAAATTAAAATTCAAAGATTCTTTTTTTTTTAATAGTAAAATTCAAAGATTTTTTCTTTTTTTTTAATAGTAAAATTCAAAGATTTTTTCTTTTTTTTAATAGTGAAAATCAAATTTTAATGGGTTTTGAACTGATTTAAGCTGCTTCAGTTATTTTTTATTGAATGTATATAATTAAGATAATATTATTAATTAGGGCTAATCGAGTCCATTTCAATTCAGTTGCTCCAATTCGAAATTGAATATTTTGATTTTGCATTGAATTTGGCTCAAATCGATTAAAATATATTCAATTTTGAGTCAATTGTTGAGTTGAATTGAATCTAATTATTAGTCATATTTTTATTTAAATATTTATTAATTTATTTACATATATATATATATATATATTAAAATTTAATATAAATTTTTTGTTCATATATAAATTTAATATTTTAATTATGCATAGAAAAATTTATTATGTATGATTATGTATATATTGAATTTATTACTAAATGATTTTTATTTTAGTAAATTTATTTTAAAGCATATGAAAATTGTTGTATCACACTCATTATCCTTTTATATATATAATTAATAAAGTAATAAAAATTAAATTAGTTTTTTAACAATTAAAAACTAAAAATATAAATCGCGGTATGACAATCTCTTTACAGTAGTTCCACATAAAAGCAACAGAATATCATTATCAATTTATCAATCATGTAATTTTCGGATAAAAATCAATCTAAATTTTTTAGATTTAGGAAATACCAAATTAAATCATAATTTTAAAAAAATTTAACGAAATTTTTTAGATTAAAATTTAAATTTCAGTTGAGTTTTTTAAATAAATTTTAATATTTTTTCAATAAAATTTATTTTAAATTAAAATTTTAAATATAAAATAACAAAATATTGCTCTTTTCACCCATCTGGACCATGCGCCAACCATCAAGGGTGTTAATATGGATCGAAAATTAAATCGATTTTAGATCAAATCGAAATCGAGTCGATCAAAATGAGCTGACTAATAAGCCAAAAGTTCGGCTCGGTAATAATTTCAAGCTGATTTTGAGCTGGGTAGGCTCGGCTCAATCCAACTCGAAATCGGCTCGAATTAAAATACATTTTATATTATAATATGTATATATAATATATGTATATAATATATATATTATAAACTGAGCCGATCTTGAGTCGGATCGGGTTAAGCTTACCCGGTTTGAGATCGGCTCAAAAAAAAATTGAGATTTGATTCATTCCGACTAAAAAATGAATCGAAATCGGCTCGAAGTCGAACCCAATCAAGCTCGGGTCGATCGAAATGTAATCAATCCGATTTCGAGCCGCTCGAGTCGATTCCAATCGAGCTCGGGTAGATTGAAATGTAATCAATTCGATTTCGAGCCGATATTGGCTCGGCTTGAAATCGGATCGGTAACAGCCCTACGGACCATAGCCGCTATCATCGCTACCTCAGGATTTGCTGTTTGGGCGCCCACGGCAAGCACGTCTGTAGGGCCACCACAGCGCGACACGACATCCCCGCCATAGCCGCGGTTGTTGCATCATCAGGTGAAAGATGAAGATATTTTATTATTTTTATATTTTAAATATTTAATTAAATAATAAATTTTGCTATAATTTATTTTAAAAAAATCAAATTGAAATAATATCAGCCTATAGAACTTCTTGATATTTTCCCAAACTCTAGGGACTCGTTGATGTTTGCCCACATTTTTATATATAAAATATGTTAAGTGCTACAAAGAAAATTAGAAAATTCATATCGTATATTCATGAATTCACATTAAAGTAAATATTTTCATCACAACTAATAATTAAAATTATTTTAATTAGCTTGTTTTTATCTAGTTAGTACAGTTTTTCAATTGGATCATTGACATTTGCTTTTGTTATAATTTTGATTTTGTGTGACAACGAAATTAGGATTTTATTAAAAAAAAAATGGAGATTTTGCATAGTTCAAAACTTTGATGTGACATAAATATTATAAAAACCTATAAATGGGTATTTTTAAAATGTAATCTAAGATAAAAAAATATATATATAAGGACCAACTCTAAATAAAATTAATATCTTTTAAGCGAGTTAATTACAAATGGCTACAAAATCGAGCATATTAGGAGAAAAGATTCCCCTTTATTTGACTTTAATAAGCTATGAAAGGAGAAAGACGGTTGTATTGTTTTATATGGGAAATCTTTGTTGTTCTACTGTGAAAGAAGATTGTGATTAGTGGATTAAGTTTGATTATTTTCGAAATATAAACATAGGCACCTTTTATCCCTCATTTTTCTTAATGGTTGCGTATTTTATTTTCTATTTAATTGTCGTTATGAACTTAATTTTAGTCGTGTGAATAATTTTTAAAATTTTTACATCTTCTATTCATCACTCCGCTAGATGATCACATCGATCAAAAAATGTATGTGGCTTAGAATAGTACAAACTACAGGCTTTGATTCGTTATTATCTTGGTGTTATGTTATGTAATCTAGATGTCATCTTTTGATTAATATTTTTATAATATAATAAAGATTATTTATAGATGTTATTAAACCAAATAATTATTTTATCTAAATAACATAACATCAAGATAATATTGAATCAAACGCCTCTTGAATATTTCATAAAATTGAGGAAGCCATATTAGTTAAAACAACTTGCATCTATTATTTATTTTATGTTCAAGAACAAGTAATTTCAAAATAAATTTGAGTCTGTCTAAAAAGAGATAATTAAATATTGAATTAATTTACTTAAATTAAAGTTAAAGATTATTTGTTTTAATATTATCTCAGATATTTTACTATGTTTATATCACAACATTTACGTGATTTTTTGAATAAAAATATTACAAATTTTTATAAGATAAATTAAAGTTATCATCAGAATAAATAATTATTTTTTATATGACATAACAAAATATGGAGATTAGTGGCATGATATTAAATCAAATATCCCCTTTCTTTAGATTCTGAAAATCAAGGCAGTTTTGAATCTCACCTTATAATCATTTTTTTTTTCAAAAATTAAATCAATTTATTATGCATTATAAATTGAAGAGTAATTTACGCCCAGTTTTTTGAGTTTAGGACTTAATAATGTGTAGATCCACATTTTCAAAATTACAGCATTGAGATCCCTGAATTCAATAAATTATCAAATTGGCCATTATTATTATTATTATTATTGTTTTAAATTACTATTATACTCTTCTCTCTCTCTTCCCACTATCTCCCTCCTCTCGATCTACGCTCGAGCGAGGCTACATGGTTGTCAGAGCCACGAGATCCCATAGGGATGGCCGTGTCCGGTAGACAGCCGTAGCCCCTCAAACAACCCTCGCGCAAGACCGTGCGGCTTTCACACTGGTGAGAGCTGCTTACCGCGGCAGTTTGCAGCCTCGCGCGGCATGTGCCTGCCGGCAGCAACGCAGCCTCGCACGTGCGGATTGAAAGGAGAAAGAGAGGGAGAAGAGCGAGGCGAGGGGTATAATAGTAATTTTAAATTTTTTTAATAATAAAAATAAAAAAGGCACATTTGATAATTTATCGTTATAATTTTAAAAATATTAATCTGTGCTAAGCTTTAAACTTAAGGACCTTGATGTAATTTACCCTAAATTTAAATTTAAACTCAAATGTTGGGCAGATAAATCCATAAATACCAGCCCCCCCGCGTGCTTCACCCGCCATTGTTGGAGAGAAAAAAATAATAAATAAAAAAGGGAAGGGGACGTGGGAGGGGGGACGACTATGGAGATGCAGCCGATGGCCGGCGGCGGCGGCGGCGAGGGGTCCAGCACCCTCGTCAGCAACGGCGCCGTCGATATCCGCGGGAAGATCGCTGACAAAACCACTACCGGCGGATGGCGAGCTTCTCCCTTCATCGTCGGTATGTTCGTTAATCCCGCGGATTAATTTAATCAGCGGAGATTTATCATAGAATTGATCGTCTTCTTCAATCAGTGAATGAGGTCGCCGAGAGGATGGCGTTCTACGCCATCGCCATCAACATGGTGATGTTTCTCCAGAAGCAAATGCACGAAAACGTGCCGGACGCCGCCTCCCACGTCACCGACTGGATCGGCACCGCCTTCTTTCTCACCATTGTCGGTGCATTCCTCGCCGACGCGTACCTCGGCCGCTTCTTCACCATCCTCATCTTCTCCTCCGTTTACGCAGCGGTAATTGATCGCCATGTTCTCACTATACGAAGATATCGTAATTGATTAAAAAAAGTGAGAAAGTTTTGAGCCGTGATTAACATTCTACTTAAAATAAATTTGTGTTATAAACACAATTAACTTTTAAGATATAATAAAATTTGAAAACTTTCTAACAACAAAATTACAAAAAAAATATGACATTTATAAATATTTTAAGATTAAAAAAAAGTCAAAAAAAGTTAAAGTTGACTTTTAATTAAGAGACATATCTCTTAATTTAATTGCATTTTTTATTAAAATAATATTTTAAAATTAATTAATTTTAATTATGAAATAAAATTTAAATTAGTAAAATAAATTTTTGACTTACCTAGTCAATCCAAATGTCCATCAAAAATTATTAAATATTTATTAAGGACAGTATAATCCACGGGAGAGGCCCATAATCTTAAATCTTATATCAAATTAATAATTTTATAAACAAATTTTTTATAAAATATTGATTATTTTATTTTATTTCGTACCAAAAATATTGCAAATTATGTAACAGATATTCTATCAGCTTTGATAGTTTGTGCTTCTCCCGCCGTACGCGATGCAGGGGACTGTTCTGCTCACCGTGGCGGCGAGCATCCCCCGATTCCGGCCTCCACCATGCTCCGCCGGAGGCTGCGAGTCCCCGACGCCAGCACAGAACGCCCTCGTCTACGGCTCGCTGGCTCTGATAGCTCTTGGCACCGGCGGCATCAAGCCCTGCATCTCGTCCTTCGGCGCCGACCAGTTCGACGAGTCGGACCCGACGGAGGTTCAGAAAAAGTACTCCTTCTTCAACTGGTTCTTCTTCGCCATCAACCTTGGCGTTCTCCTCGGCATAACCCTCGTCGCCTACGTCGAGGACCAACTGGGCTGGGGCTGGGGATTCGGCATGTCCGCCGCGGCTAACGTCGCCTCCATCGCCGCCCTCCTAGCCGGCTCGCGGTTCTACCGCTACCAGGCCCCTAGGGGAAGCCCGTTCACGCGCTTCGCTCAGGTGGTCGTCGCCGCCTGCCGAAATCACTCCATCCCGCCGGCTAGGGAGGCGGATCTCTTCGAAGTGGAGACCAAGGAATCCGCCATACACGGCGCGCACAAGCTGCCGCATACCAAGCGGCTCACTTTCTTCGACAAGGCGGCGGTGATTCCGGCCGGGGGAGGCCGCACTGGGTCTTCCGGCCGGTGGAGGCTTTGCACGGTGACGCAGGTGGAAGAGTTTAAGTCATTCGTGAGAGTTCTCCCGATTTGGGCAACAACCATCGCCTTTCCCCTTTCCTTTGCCCAGCTGAGCCTCTTCCTCACCCAAGCAGCCGCCATGGACCGCCACTTGTCAGGGAGCTTCGTGGTGCCGCCGGGATCCGTCGCCGTCTTCACTGCGGTGAACGCCCTCATCTTCATCCCTCTCTACGAGCGCGTCGGCGTTCCCCTTCTCCGGCGGTACACAGGCCATCCCCGCGGCCTCTCCTCCCTCCATCGGATAGGGATCGGGATGCTCATCACCATCCCTACCTTCTCCTTCGCCGCCATTGTCGAGCACAGCCGGCGAACGTCTGGCGACCCGAGCTCTGTGACGTTCTGGTGGCTGTTCCCGCAGTACTTCCTGCTGGGGTTCGCCGAGGTGTTTACCTACGTCGGAGAGCTGGAGTTCTTCTACGACGGGGCGACTGACGGGACGAGGAGCTTGAGCAGCGCCATTTGTCTGAGCGAAGTGGGGATTGGGAACTGGCTGAGCACGCTGCTACTGAAGATCGTGGAAGGAGCGACGGGAGGGGCGGAGAGGGGATGGCTGAGGAATAACCTGAACGAGAGTAGATTGGATTACTACTACTGGATTGTTTGCGGGATTAATGCCGTCAATTTCTGCATTTATGTGGTGGTGGTGGTGTGGTTTTACGAGGGAAATGGGTTGAAAATGGAGGAGGAGGAGGAAGATGACGATGAGAAGAGCATCGGGCCAAAGAGACATTGATCTATTGGACTCCATGGGCTTGATTGGGCCTACCAAGAATGGGCCGGAAATAAATCGGTATTTTCCACCATATTTTTGACTTTCTTACAATATAACAAATTGGAATTATCAAAATAATAATAATATAACAAATTTTTACTACCAAGAATGGGCCACAAATATATATATATATATAATTAGTTTCTGAATGTTATTTTTTTTATAACAATTTAGAATGTTTTTCATGGCTTCTATTCAATGTTAACAATAGATTTTTTTGTTTTTATGTTTAATCATTTGATCAAGATGGGGAAGAATAATTTAAGATGGTTGAATAAATAAAAAAGATTTTAAGTGAAAAATTAAAAATTAATTGAATGTTGGATCGACTTTGGTTTTGATCGAGCTTTAATCAATAAAAATGAGCTGCCTTTAATTCAGAACGAGATAGAACTGAACTTTTCTCATTCATATTCTGGAACTATTCAAGTTTAAATTATAAATTTTTTTAATTTAATCTTGAGCAATAATCAGATCAACTCGAGATTGGATCATTAAATTAACGGTGCTAGTCATGTATGTTTACCTTTTAATAAACTTATTAACATTTTCGATCAGACACGTATCTTATACACAATATATGTTGTAAAGCCTTGGTCCCAATGCGAGAGCACAATTAATGCACTTTATCATTTTCGCTGATGGTGTATAGGAATCTGTTAAGTTTTGCTTACTAGTAAAAACAAAATCTATGCCACCAGGAGGTATAAACTACTCGTCTATCTATTCATATTTCACTACAATGTGACTGCTTGTGTGTGAATCATGGCTAAGAATGAAGCTCTTCTCATGTTTTCTCTGTGTGATTTCTTTGCTTATAACGATTAAAAACCACAAAACAAACATAAATGGAGCTGAATAGCATCTAATATAACTTCATTGTTAATACGTCACAGTTGTTCTCATCAATGAACTCTCATATAATAGCGAACTTCACTTAACATTGATGATGGATGCTCACCCTTTTACTTCATTCGAGTCATCCTAGAGTAAAGTGACTTAGATGAGGCTTGATGGAAAACTAATTTTCATGATAAGGGATTTGTAAACTATAGTGTACATTTCTTATAGGTACATTTCATCTTTACCATAGAGTAAGAATCAGTCTTTAATATCAAATTTGATCCAAAATTCTCTCACAGAAGATTCCACATGTGTAAATTGTGTGTATTTAGTGTTCTTACTCTCTGGTTATAGCACGAAGTTTGGATTCTTGCTAGCAAAACCAACACGAGATTCAGTCTTCCTTGTAGTCGCTTGTTTTTTTTTTTGTTGATTATATGCAGTTGCTTGCTGGTAGACTTTATCAAGGACTCAAATCTGGACTTTGTGCTATTTTTTAAGTTAAAGTTTTTCTTTCCTTCATTTGAATTAAGATCGATATAATGTTATTTAAACTCTAGCTATTGTTGATTTCAAGGCTAGATATGCTTGAGCTGTCATCGGGTGTTATTCGAGGTCCCACTTCGTCCCAATCTTTGAATCAATTTTCCGAGGTGATATTATCGATGATTCAAGTCTAAAGTTTTTTTTTGCCCTCCAAGAATGGCCTTGAAAAGTTTAATGAAAATTCTTATTTTGATTCATAGAAAATAAAAATCAGCAATTTATAAGGACTCAATCAGCTAGATGATGATACAAATTTAAGCTTAATTAAATATTAGATTCACACAATTATTTAAATCTTAAATCATTTATCCTCTAGTTGAAACTCTACAGTTTTACTTTATATTGTGTATATCATTTTTTAGCGAGTAATATAATTTTGAAATAAAAAATATACAAAGTGTTGCGAGAGGGCTACCAGAGCGCGGCGACCGTGCAGCCTCGCACACAGGAGTGGCGTCATGCCCCCGGCACTTTCGCAACCAAGCTCCACTGAGAGAGGGGCACGAGAGAGATTAAAAAATGAATCTTATTGATACATATATCTTTCTCATATAACTAAGATGCTAAATATTTAAAATTTTTGTATAAAATTATAATCTAAACTTAGGACCTACGTGTAATTTATCCTTTTTTTTATACTCTAGCAAAACACCGGCAATCTCACTGGTCCTTTAGGAAGGATAGGCACAGGATAAGCCACAGGGGAGAAAAAGCTAACTCCGCGCCTTCTTTATATTTGAATCTAGGCTCGGATAGCCGTTATTCCCCAAGCCTCAATTGTCAATAACTCAATAATCAGTAGTCCGTCGCTCTATCATACATTACCACATCCGTACTCTCTCTCTCTCTCTCTCTCTCTCTCTCTCTCTCTCTCTCTCTCGCTCGCTCTCCAGAGCTCAGCTCTCTCGTTTCTTCGGCTCCAGCAATGGAAGAGCCTTGCTTTCTCATGAAACAAGACGACGTTAATGCCGGCATAGGCAAAGGTAACCCATCTTCTCTTTGAGAGGAAAAAGCGAGTAATTGAAGGTTGTTGATTAGGTTTTTGGGGTTTTCTTGGGAGAAAATTGGGGATAGGTAAAGCTCTACCGTGGAACCCTAATTTCTCGAATTTAGGTTTTTTATCGGGGGAATGGAGGCAGAAGGCAGCACATTCAAGAAGGAGAAAGACCCTTTCAGAAATAACCAACAGGTCCATCGATGTCTTCCCTTCTGGAGTCTGCCCAGAAGAACAAGTGAAAAGAAAGATCGAATCCCCCAAGACCGCGAACGAATACATCGCCGTGCTTCTAGAGGTTCGATTCTTTCATTTTACTTCCAAAGTTCTCAATTCCCAGTTGAAAATACGATTTTAGTTCGCCTCTTGTTCCTTTTGAAACTATCTCAGGAAAACAATGCCTTGATGAGAGCTCTTGTAGAAAGAAAGTAGGTGAACCTTTCTTCTTCATGGGATTTTGTTATTCATTTCTAATTTAAAGATCTGATGGCCTATGATTTCTTTTCTTGAACAATACAGTGAAGCAATAGAAATGAGCAACGCGGAGGTGCAGAGACTCCGATTAATGGTGACAAAAATCAGTCAACAGAACTATCAGCTTTCACAAACTAACTCTGTTATGTTAGCGGTTGGTTCTTCACCCTTTTTTTATTTGCTTTTCTGTGCAAGTTCTTGCATTTAATCTGCTTAATATGTTTTCTGCTGCTTGCAGGAGATCAACATGGCAAAAGATAGAGTAAGCATCTCACAGCCCCTGATTTCTTCTCCACTTTAATTTTTGTTTTCTGAGTTTTTCCCCTCACTTCATGTAAACTGTTAATAGAATTTGGTGTATAAACATAGCCATTGTTTTAAGAAGAGTAAATTCCTAATTGGTCCATGAGGTTTAAGGTGCCTTTTGGTTCAATGTTATTGTGATGTTTTTTCATATTATTTGGAGAATTAATTGTTTACTTTTATGATAAGGTTTAGATAATATTGTAAAAAATCTCAAAATTAAGTTTCTAAAATGGCATCTAGATGTCACTTGAAATCAGATTATAGTGAAGGGAGATAAGTTTTGATTGATTTTCTATTACCATCCTATAATATATAAGGGGTGTTTGGTTCAATGATATGTTATTTAGAGAAAATAATTATTTGCTTTAATAACATTTATAGAAAATTTTCTAAAAAATTATGAAATTATCACTCAAAAGATAATATCTAGATATGACATAACACCAAAATAGATTGAATCAAATGCCTCCATAATGACATTGAATAAAATATATAATAATTTAGAGATAATATAGACATATCTAGATGACATTGACATCTGCATAGCACCTTTTAAATTCCATTTCATTTTTGGTCCATGATTTTCGAATTATCTGAGTCATTTTTCTTATTTTCCTGTCCGTTTCATTTTGAAGTGAACATGAAATGTCTGACAATGTGTTTATGGTTGGTTTAAAGTTAAAGGTAGCTCAACATGAACTTGGTTGCCAATCAGCTGCTTTGAGAGCGCAGACATTGGAATTGGAGGTTTATATCAAACCGATTAGGGATTTACTTTGTACAAATTTACACAGATTCTTGCATCAACTAGGAAACCCTTTTTTTTTTCCTGTAGGAACTGAAAGAAAAATTCAACAAACAAGACAAATTACTGTCAAAGTTCACCAGCATTCAGGTATTAAGGATTTTGATGTTCTTTGATGCTTCCATTGCTGATAAATACCTTCTTTTTGAATAGCCTTGAATCCTACTTGATATTGTAATCCCAGTCCTAATTTGTAATTGTAAATTTTCTGTTTAATGTTGTCAAGAATGTTGCGTTAATTTTAGGTGAACCATATTTGTATGTGCATTTCATCTCAAAATACATCGATTTTCTTATACTTGATCTCATTTCTGAAACGAAGAATAAGGAAATCAAGCCAGTGGAATCGACGGCAAATGACGCGTGCCATTCACACTTAGTCTCTTCTCATACAAAGCAATGTTCTGCCAACCGGAAAAGAACCCACAGAAGTCGAAGTTAGAATTCAGCTTCCTTCTTGTCTTCTTTTTCTTCCTCAATTACCTACTGTTTAGATGAGCTGTAGTTAATCTCTAAATGCAGTGCTTGGACCGATGCCTATAACAAGCCCTACAACCAGGAAGGAGAAGGATGGAAACTCAAGGTAATATAATGACTATAAAATATTATTTTCAGGTCTCTACCCACACTTGCATTTTGATGCATTCGATCCCTCTATTTTTTTTCCATGAGTGGATCCTCTTGCTGCTTTTACAATTAAACTACTATCTAATTTGCACGAAAGAGAGAGAGAAAAAGAAATTATTGAGTTCATCGGGACTATTCCTTGTGCAATGCATGGGTACATTGGACGCAATAGAAGGTGGAAAGATAACAATGGAGAAAAATGATGTTAACGCTAAGAAAACAACCTTAATGCTACATATATTGCTACATGTTGGAATAGTAATGCTAGTAACTTATACGTAGCAATATATTCTTATACGTAGTATTATCATACCCATATATATAGAATTATCATATGTACATATCTTTGTTTAAAACGTATAGATAGGAACTTTATCTTCATAATTGATACTAAAACACACCTACACATAGATAGCATTATCATGTTTATACATGGCAATTAATGTGGCGAAACGCTCAATCTTTTGCCAATTACTATTACGCGAACTCGATAATTTCTTGAGAGATGGAAAGAACATAAGTAATTCACCTCATTATTGATGAAGGCTTGTAATAGATGAATGAATGTCAATGGCAGAAAGACTATTCGGAGAAAATCAGTGGGTTTGAGAGCTGAATCTTGCGAACCGAATGAAGATTTATTTGAGATACCGCTCAGTTTGGGAGGAAGAGACGACAGAGATTCAAACGATGATGATGAAAACCTCCCTCGGGGGGATGGGGTTCAAGGGAGAAGGTCGATTGGAAGACCCCTGCGGAAGGCAGCAGAAAGAGTGAACTCCTACAAAGAACTGCCGCTCAAAGCCAAACTCCGGAGGTCCGAGTAGCAGTCATCTTTTCAATTCCTTCTATGAAGAGAAATAGGTCTCTGTTTCGTGTGTTGTTAATTTGCATTTCTTTTTGGTTATAAAAGTAGCATTGGAAAATTGATAATTTTTTATAAAAATCTAATTTATTTCGCCTTTCCCTCTGATTTTGAATTTTGGATAATTACATATTACAATCTCAAAGTTATTTTTATTATTCGTTTAATCCTAAAGATCAAAATTTACATCCATCATCTTTAATTTTGATGAATAATTATAATTTACAACTCAAAACATAGGTGAAAAATGTATTCATATTTATTTATTTTATGATTTATATTTATAATTTACTCTCTGCCTTTTCCTATATTTTTTCATGATTTATTTGGCAGTTGAAGAAATTATTAGGATGTGATCATGTATCATAATATTCTTTTTGGACTTAAAAACAAGGATCATGGTATTTGACTGAGGAAAAATAATATAAATAAATATTTATATCCATTACCGTCTTTTTATTATAGCAATAATTAAAGGCTTTTATTTACATATATTATGTTACATTCTAAAGAAACAATCGCATTGCCTCCCAATCTCAAATCATTGCAGAAATTAATTTAAATTTTTTAATAGGTTTTTTTTAGAATCAACAACGTAATTTTCAGTTATTACTGCTGTTGATTTCACTTGAATTTTTATTTGTAAATTTTTTATTATAATTTTGTGTGCATATATAAATATTATATTGAGACATTTTCAATTAAAATGAGTTTTGATTAAAATAAACAACATGAATAAATGAATAGTGTCGTGCCAAAGAAGAAAAGTTGGAAACCACCTTTTGGGCCCGTTTGTCTAGAAGTTTAAAATTAACCTGGTTTAATTTTAACCAGGCATATCACATCACACATAAATTTAATATTAAAAATTAAATTTATTTCACATCCTACACATATTACTAAAATAATAACTAACTTATATCACATTCCTCACACATTCTAACATAATAACTAACTTTATATCACATCCCTCACATATCCCAACATAATAACTAACTTTATTTCACATCATTCACAACTTTCAATAAAAAAATATCTCTATTCAAATTTAATTTTAACCTTCTTAAATTTAACCTTACAAACAAACACACTCCTGAGTCTTGGATTGGACCTTTAAAACATATGAAACACATAAAAATACACGTTCTAACATGAGAACCCGATCTCGGAGAAAACCAAAGAATGCTGAACTCTGTCACTGAATCCCACGAAAACTAACGAAGGCGCAAAATACTCTTCTTCCCAAGAGTCTCTTTAGAGGATTACAAGCTAAAAAATTGCTTATACCTAGGTGGACTCCAAGAAGATAAACACGATCACAATGTGACACCCTCCCTCCTCTTCCTCATCTTGAACTAGATAACCACAAGCTCTAACAAATCATAGATGCACTCTTTTAGACTCCGACCCACTCACCGGCTTTACTCACACGACGTGCGAACAGGAATGACGAGTGAAACTTGCAGACAAAATAAGCCTTTTCAATCACCAGCTACTATACTGCATGTCGCCAATTTAAATCTTCATCTTGCCAACCATGTTAAAAGAATACCTTTCTTCGATCAGCCTTCTTTGCATCATCTGAAATAACACCTTATCAAAAGGTTCCCTTCTTCGACAAAACTGCTTCGAGGCCTTCTTGAACATTCTTGAGAAAAACCCCTACTCAACTTTTCGATGTCAAACTTTATCAAAATTTCCTGAAGTACCCGAAAATTCCTCCTCAACTCTCGTTAAGGGGAAAGCCCACAAAATAGATCATAATACAACCGATTTCAAGCATGGTTTTAAGCTGCAAACATAAACGCCGAGCTGAAAGACGCATGACCTTAGAGAATACCAAGAAGAGGGTTTTGAACCTAGAAGATTACCACTAAACCTGTATCATGATACGTGGCGAAAAAGAATATATATAAATAAAGCTTGGACATAGGAAAATAGGAATAATATGAGAGCTAAATTGGGACATTTTTGCTAGAACTAAACAGACATTTATTCTAGTCAGTTACTTCCATGGGAAGTATACATGAGCACACAAACTTCAACTATAATCTTTATACACAAAGCAGATATCTACGCAAATTACTAAGGTGCTCATATTATACCTCGGCTGCCTCCAATGCCGTGAAGATATCACTGCGAGTAACTATGCCTGTTTAAGTCACAAACCACAAAAGGTTAGTAATGCATAAATTATTTGGTAGCTCAATTATCTGACTATTTGTACATATAAAAAACTGTTTAGCTGCTTGTGAAGTTGTAGGAAAAAACACAGACGTACATCTTTGAATATTTTGGCTGCGTTCACAGCCTCAGTAAGAATTTTTATTGGAGGGTATCAAGTTTCAACGAAGATTTACCCAATTATAATGGAGTTGAGATCAATCAGTTTATAAAATAATCACAATTATCAATAATTATTTACAAACAATTCCTTGTATTTCAAAATAATGCAAAATGGATAACAACTTAAATCAAAAGTGAGAATTAGGACTCACGCTCAAACAGTCACTTTAACCAAATTCACAAACTTAGCTTGTTGTTTGGGATTAGTAATGTCAGCAAGCAAGTTACATAAATTTAGTCATATTTAGCTACGTTAGCATTCTGCAGAAATAACTAGTTTTTTAAATAAACTTGTTGCTTATTACCAATAACTTGTTGCTCATCATTTAGGATGGGTATCCTGTGGATCTTCTTCTTTAACATCAAGGCAGCAGCATCTACAAAATGATAATATCAGTGAATAATAACACAAAAAATGATACAAAAGTGATCACAAATAGCTTTCACTAATACTCGTATATCTGATACTTCACAAGTATTTAAAGTACGATAAATTGCATAATATGTTATTTTAACTGAATACATGCAATTGTGAGAATATTCAATTAGTTTTTAATGTATTTGAAGAGAATATATGCAATTTGATTTTAATCTTGTCTCTATGAAAGTTTTTTAACAAAATACTCTGATTATAAACCTAATATTTCTATAATTACACATCTATTTATCAGTATATCGATCAATTTTAAGAGAATAGGCACTTTTAGGATCTGATTTATGACATACCAATGAATTTGAGTTGAATAGTAACATTTTTGCAGGTATTCATTGTATTACGTTGAATTCAAGTGGAGTACAAGCATTTAAAGTACGATTCATGACATAATATGTTATTTTAACTAAATACAAGTAATTATGAGAGTATTCAATTAGTTTTTAATGTATGGTAAAACAAAGTTTGGGTGCAAAAGTACTACCCAAAACTGTCTTCTTAGGTGATAAGGTGATAGCAGGGGAAGACATGACTTCACCGACTTTTGATTTTAGCTGCATGAACAAAGTTGTTGCATCAGGAAGCAGAATGCTTGCAGTTAATTAGTGCTTGTTGCCCCCATTAAGAAACGGACATAAAATAACACATATAAGGCTGCACAACATAAAAGTGCAACTTCCTGAAAAACATGATAATCAATAGTCAATCAGATTAATGTCTCATTCGGTTGCCAGGGAAAAAAAGATTAGTGCTTGTTACCCTCCTATCATATCCAACCTAATTCTGAATAATAAAAAATTATTTAATTACCCATCTTACCAAACTCTAATATTAAAAATCAATCTATTCTTACATCCTACACACACTTTAGTATAATCATTAACCTCATTTCATATCTCACAGAAATTCCATTATAACAAACTTATTCTCGTTTAATCTTATATGTGATATCATGAATTATCAAATTTATACAGCCTTTATCTAAAATTACTTGTATCCTACAACTTTTTCATAATAAGGGAAGGTCCTGTGCTGTTACTGCTTTACAATGATCAAAGCACTTATATGATCTTTTATAAACTTATTTGCAATCACTGTTATTCCCACACTCACTTCTTACTCCATTATTTGTTGGACATTGAAATAAAGTGGAAGTATAAAAAACGCAAAACTACCAAGCATCATATATTCAAGCCAAAAAGAAAATAGCATTCAAGAGCAGATATAGTTACATAAAATCTCACAAACAACAACAATGTCTTAAACCCCAACTAGTTGAGTCAGCTACATCAATTTCTCCTCAGTTCAGTGAAGCAAGACTCTCCTTGAGTGCAATTGAAGCAAGGTCACATGTAACAGTCATATCTGAAGCCGCTCCGGATCCAAAACAAAGTTTAAAGAGTTTAAATTATAGAAGTTATAACCAGTTGATTTCTCATTGTCAGATTTCCCAGTTATTTAAAAATAGGTAAGGACTGCAAAACAATCAGTCCACTACATCCAATAATTAGCATCAGTGTTGTATTTAGATCCGCGCTAGTACATTTGGAGCGTACACATGAATGTCGGCGTGGAAAATGCATAAGGGAAGGTCAGTGGCAGACAACATGACAAAAAGTGCATGCCGAAGAGCCCAAGCCGAACTGCCTACATAGTCAAGTACAAAGTAAAAGCCTCCACGCTGTTTTTAAGAGAGATGGCCGACCTGCAGGACCGTGAAATCCGTAGTAGGGCCGCCACACTCTGAGCACGCTGTCATCATTGCAATCATGACAGAAACGAAAGTCATTTCTTTGAAATGACTGCTCCAAGTCATTCCTCTAAAGTGACTGCTCTAACACAAGCTTAGGCTATAAAAATGTCATTGTAACAAGAAAAAAGGGGCCAGACTCTCTCTCTCGTTCTCTATCTCTCACAAAGGGATAACCCCAGCTTTCTTTTCCGTAAAGACTCTCTCTAGTAAAAATCTTTGAAGCCGCCGAATGAATTGCGCCGTGGTTTTCCCGCTCAAGCAGTTTCCACGTAAAAAATCCCTTCTCTAATTCTCTCTAATTTCCGGTATCAACAGTCAGCAAGAGTAACCGAACAATTACAATAAATCCCATTTCTCCCTCTTGTTCCCACGGTTTTCTCATCTTTTAAAACCAAAACATGAGAAACAAGTACCAAGCTTAGATCATAGAACTAACCCCTTGAGATGCTTTAGCTCTGTCAGTCCTTGAGATGATCCCAATGCACCTGAGATCATTATCTATCACAGGGAGCCCAGATACGACCTCGAAGTTCTGAGCAATTTCCTCAATCGTCTGATCGGCAGTCACCGTTCGGATCGGGGTCGACATCACCTCTCCCAAGGACGCCGAAGGCTTCATCTGCTACCTCACAACCCAAAACAAACTACAACAGAGAAGGGCACAAATCCAAGAACGAGAAGTAAATGGAGAAAAAGACCGACCCTGTCACTGGAGATTTGAGTCTCGATATAGGCCCGGAGGTCATCATAGCTGAGGAGGGAGAAGTTCTCCGGCCACTCACCAGACAAAATCCCCTCCGGATTCTCGTCGATTTCCAGGCGCAGATCACCAGTGGAGGAGGAGAAAAGGGAAACCCTAACTCTCCTCGTTCCTTCAACTCGCCGACCGACAGAGAACCTTGGGCGTGGATTCTCAGCGTCGAACCATGAAAGATCAGTCGCAATTGCAGGTAAAGAAGCCGGAGATTTTAGTGCTCCAGCTGGAAGATGGAGGAGAGCGCCGCCGGGGAAAACGCCAGTGGCCATCGTCGGTGAATGTGAGAAGTAACTTCACTGTCTACGTAAGGAGAGATTATTGGGTTTGGGCCGCCACGCATGCGCCAGCCGGGCCCGCGGTGCACTTGGCCGGCGGCGCCCGATAACCTGAACCAAAATAATTTTTCCCATTTAAAACAATCAGAAAAATATGAGGCTCTGAGCAACAAACGTCAATGTTACCATTATTTGGCTCATAATCAAATTAATTAAATCAATTATTGAACTGATTAAATTAATTGAACTGATAAATTATAATTTTATTTCAAAATTCAAAATATAATATTATTTACCAAAAAAATATTTTTTAATTTATTATATTCCTGAAAATTAACTGTAGCCTAAATAAAACACGAAGCGAGAAAAATTGCATGGGAGGATCATTCTCTTTTCCCAACTTGCATCACAACTTATGGCAAAATTAGCAAGAAACCCAACTGCTCTATTAGCAGATCTATAAAAATGTGTAACTCTATACGCTTTAAAAGCGCTCAAAATAGTAAAAATATCGATAAATTAATGACTAGTACAAGTTTTTTTGGTCACTTGCGAGATATCAGCAATGACCATAGCAGAATTACCCTCAATCCAAATATCATCTACAGCATTCGCCCATCCTCTTGCAATTCTAGCTGTCTTTGATGCGATTCTGGTCTCTGTCTCTATAGTTACCTTGGTGAAGAGTCTGATAATAATCACCCAGAGGAGATTATCATCGTGGTCTCAAACCATAAATCCAGTGCCCGCAGTACCATTCACCTTAGTCGAGCCATCAAAGTTCGTCTTAATCTAATCTAATTCATTATATTTATTACCAATAAATACCGTAAAAATATATGAATCTTTATAATTTGCTGTGGGATGATGTTCGACTCAATTTTGATGTTAGTAGCTTAGATATCACAAATAGCAAAGAATATATATATATTATTAATATTATTTTTTGTGCTGCTATCCAATCTCGTATTCCTGTGCCATGCATTTATTTCCCTTCAAATCTCTGTAGTGTTGTATTACTCGAACTCAATAATTACTTCACAAAATTTTTATTATTTTTTCAGATAGATATTCACATTCATCACTATTGTAAATTAATAAGTAATTTAATTTCACATAAAAAAACGTTAGCATATTTTCACTTCGGCCACATACTTTTATATAAATATCACTTTAATTTCACATCTTATACAAATTCAATATAACAATTCACTTTTACTTTATTTTGCATTCATTTCTACAATTTAGTCTAACTCACCAAATAAATCCTAAAGCTCAAATATTATTTGTTAATTTTACAATTTGGGTCGGTTTATAATAACTCGAAAAATATTCGATTCGAAGCATAAGCAAGACGTTATAACATGAAGACTGCATTGTGTCAAATTCGAGTTGTGAGGTATCATTATTCACGTGTAAATTTTCAAAAAGCATACTATTAAAAAAAAGAAGGGATAATTACCTATATGTTACACGATTTAATTTTATTTATGCTTTATCCATCTATTCTTAGTTAATTACGCTATGCACACTCAAAATATTATAAAATCTTACATACACACATTTTAACTTATTTTTATTATAATAAGTAATCATAATTTTTTAATAAACTAATTATAATTAAATTACAAAAATTTGAGCCATTCATCATATTATTTTAAAGATATTTAAATATATTTTGAGTGAAAATCCTAAACCTTAATATTTAGGTGGCGACAAAAGAAGAAGATATCCGCGATGTGAATTGAATTTAGAACGAATTAGCCCTTTAGTGTGGTATTGAGGAAGAGAAAGATATATACTATTAAGAGTAAAAATATATAACTTTAATGATTTACTAACAAGAATATTTTTTTCAAATAAATTTTGATTAAGTTTTAACTCAAATGTGTGTATGTAAGATTTTGTAATGTTTTGAGTGTGCATAGTATAATTAATTAAAAATGGATGAGTAAGGTATAAATAAAACTAAATTGTGTGGCATGTAGATAATTATCTCAAAAAAGAACTGTTATCTATCCCAAATCTCATTTCATTATTCAGAGTGTTTGGTATTCGGCTCAAATTTTGTTCAACTCTTATCTCAATTTAGAGTAGTTTGTTTAATCTTAGCTTAGTGTGGCCGCACATGAATAGTTAAGATTTACCACAAAAACTCGTGTAAACTTGGAGGTATAATAGTAGTGTTGATGCAAAAAATACACCATCACAGAGAGAAACGAGACGACGATTTTTACGTGGAAACCCGAGTGTCCGGGGGAAAAATCACGACGTCGTCCAGGCGATTTGAATCCACTAATTCCATCTCCTTTTACAAAGATTGAGCGTCTCTAATGGGAGACCAAATGAGTACAAGCGAGAGAGAGAGGGTAGAGAAAGAGTGACCCCTTGTGAGAGAGCCTGAGTCCCCTTTTTATAGCCTGGGGAGAAGAGGGTACAATAGGTAGTCTGTCACATCTGACACCTATTCCTATAAAGGATGATTAGGGAGTGGACTCTCATACTGTCTTAAATGTTGAGTTGACATAGTAGTATGGAGAGTACGATCTGGTGTGCTCTTTGAGCTGCTCTTCGACGTGGGGCTGTTGAGCTGCTCTTCGATGTGGGGCTGCTGTTGAGCTGCTCTTCGACGTGGGGACGAGCTGTTGAGCTGCTCTTCGATGTGGGGATGAGCTGTTGAGCTGTTCTTCGACGTGGGGCTGCTGTTGAGCAGCTATTTGGCAAGGAGCTGCTGTTGACCGCTCCTTGTTTGCCAAGGAGCTGCTGTTGAGCTGCTCTTCGACTTGGGGCTGTTGAGCTGCTCTTCGACTTGGGAAAGGATGTTTAGAGAAGGTTCTAACAGGTAGTAAGTTAAAGACACGTAGGATTGAGATCGATTTTCTTGACTTCATTGATGTTTCAGAAGTTGTAGCAGAAGATTTTTCATTACATTATGTTGTTTCTGGTTGTATAAAAGAAAATTTGAAGTTTAGAAGAGATAATATAAATGAGGACACGATGTAGTCAAAGTTTTAATATTAGAATATTAAACAGAAAATTTTAAGTTATTTAATTTTAAAATTATTTTCATGTTAATTTTAATTTTAGATACTTACAATAAAAAGGTTATTTTATTTAAGTGTAGGGTAAATTATATTCGAGACTTGAGGTCAGAAAGGCTTTGCAAATTTGTCCTAATTTTTTAAAACTTTAATTTAGGCTTTCGAGATTGTAAAAGTGCCATTATTTGATCCCAATTATAATATAAATATTAATTTATTATTATTATTTCATAAGATTATTTATAATTATTAATATTTTAGATTTTTATCATATACTTTTAAAATATTTATATTTATATTTTTTTAATTTTAAACTTTAGAATAAAAAATTGCAAGAGATGAAAAAAAGATAAAATTATAGTTTACATATTCTATCACGAAAGATAGCGGGAAAAAAAAAGAGATTCCAAAAGAGAGACTAAAACTGCAATACTTTTACAATATTAAAGATCAAAATTAAAGTTTTTTAAAAATTACGATTAATTTGCAATAATTAACCTTCTGATCTCAAGAGCCTGAATACAATTAATTTATTCTTAAATTCTGCTTGAAAATTTTAGTTGAATCAATGCGTATGATGGCAAATTGAGTTGAGTTTGAGTCAAATTTAAGGTAACTGAAATTGAAAGCTCGAACTCAAATTGTATTTTGTGAAAAAATATATTGTATAGAAATGAATATATATAATCTTTTTTTTCAATAGCATATATAATATAATATAATATTGATTATATTATATGTGTTTTTTCTTCTCAATTATATTTTATATGTTTGTTTTTGAAATTGTTTGTTTTAAGATTAGCCTCTTATTTCATCGAAGGAAAAGCTATTCTTAAGGCCCAAACGCTAAGCCCATTAATTAATCAAGCTCATTAATTCTCCAATTCTTGCAGCCAAATACCCAAATTTTTTTATCAAAAAAACAAAATCCTGAGAACTTGATAAATGAAAAAAAAAGGAAAAAAATAAACGATTAATAGTAAAATGATCAAGTTTTACGTGCTCATATAGCAATAATCATATTTTCAAATATATACAAAAATACATGATTATTCCAATGTATTAAGTTATAATATATAAAATAGATCTGAGATAGTCATTAATAAGATACTGAATCAGAATTGATAATAAAATCAGATGTCTCTATTCTTTTTTGAATCAGTATATGAGAAATTTTTTCAATATTTAAGAATACTTTTTTCTTTTTTTACATAGTCATTAAATATTGTAAAATCTAGATATTATCATTAGAGAAATAATTTTATAATTTTTTAAAATGTTATATATATATATATATATATATATGTATATGTTATAAATAATATTAAATTAAATACTCCTTAATATTATTTCATCTCCTTTTAGATTTATGAAAAAATATTATAATTGTGCGGGAAAATCATAATAATGACATTTTAAAACCTATGTTTAGTTGGCGGCCAAGTTGGCTATGACTATTTATTTAATTTTTTATTACAAATATATATAACTTTCTTTGAGATATGTATATGATAAAAAATAAAGTTAATTAATTGTAAAAATATTAAATAAAAATAATTGATATATTGAAAATTATATAAAATATTTTATTTTTTTTTTTAAATATAACTAACTTAACTACCAATGAAATAAAGGCTTTGTCATCTAATTTATAATGCTATAGCTAATATATATATATATATACATACATACATACATATATATACACATACATACATACATACATACATACATATACATACATACATACATATATACATACATACATACATATATACATACATATATATATATATATATATATATATATATATATATGTATATGTATATATATACACATATATATACATATACATACATATATACATACATACATACATATATACATACATATATATATATATATATATATATATATATATTTATAAGGTTTAATAAATAGTTATGATTCTCTGTGGGACCTTATAGACAGAGTTTTTAAAACAAAGTTAACACTATATCAATAATTAAATGCTTAAAGGGAATTTTTCTAAAAATTGCAACCAATAATACTAAACTAATAAATTAAAGTTAAACATGTCTCCTTCCACGTGACGTCACGTGGTTTCGTGCGGAGTTTGAAAAGTGGGTGTGAATGTGCTGTTTCTAAGTTGTTCGACCAGCCATCAGCTGATAACTAATAAGCTATAACTTTTAAAGGTCGAGCAATGGGGATCAGATGATGACGATGATGTACAGAGACGTGCATATACAACACAAAAACACGAGCATGCATGTACATTGAGTAAATAAAAGAAAATCGATTCTACGTCATAAATTTGTTTATGAAAGATGTTTGTATTCATTTGTTTTTTATTTATATTATTTACTTTTCAACACTACATTTGATCTAATTTTTCGGATGTACATAATTTGAAAATGTAGTGTCACTGACCCTATTTGGACTATAGGGTTTGTCCGAAATTGACTAAAATTTCATCGAATCGGATCAAACTTAACACGAAAGTGAAAATTTAGACATCACATTTATGCCGACTCATTCAAAGTCGAGTAGGTGCCAAACCCTAAGCCACTTTTTGTGGTTATGGCTAAAATTGCATGAATTGATGAAGCCTTGGGTCAATAATGAAAGCTACTGCAGAGCTATATGGATTTGCCATGCCCCAAGTTTGTTGAATGAGCTGAGCTGCTTTCAATTTTGTGTTGAATTTGAGAGGGATGAGGGTGGGTGTAGATGAGGTCCCTTTAAAAAGGCAGGCCTGTGCTCATTGCCGGCCATTCATTGGGAAATTTTTCCTCCCTCCCATGTGCTCTCTCTCTCTCTCTCTATTTTCAAATTGATTTTTATATAATATTAAATAGAGGTTTTTATACGTATGACACAAAAAACTTCAATATTTACTTATTAGACACCCTAAAGTAAATATTACATGACACACACTTATTTATTTTAATTTTACAACCAACACACCCTAGTTAAAAAATCCTTATATTTTATTTAAGTAAACCATACTTAAGTTATGTTTTAATTTAAATAAGGTTCATACGAATAAAATCTAACCCCTTTTGTATCTTAAATTAAATCTAATCGTTAAGATGAGCATCTAACGATTAGATTTAAAATATTCTACATAAATAATAGATTTAAATAGTTTTTAACATGTAAAATTTAAGTTAAGGTGCACCGAGAGTTAGATTTTATTCCTATGAACTTTATTTAAGTTAAAACATAACTTAAGTATGGTTTACTTAAATAAAAT
>KZ451935.1:3346176-3364739 GCA_002786265.1 Apostasia shenzhenica | reverse complement strand
GTAATTATAATAAAAAATCAATTTGAAAATAGAGGAGAGAGAAGAGAGCACATGGGGGGAGGAAAGATTTCCCAATGAATGGCCGCGCAATGAGCACAGGCCCTGCCTTTTTAAAGGGACTCTCATCTACACCCCACTCTCTCATCCCTCTCAAAATTCAACACAAAATTACAAGCACTCAAGCTCATTTCAACAACTTGGGGCATGGCAAAATCCATATAGCTCTGCAGTAGCTTTCATTATTGACCCAGGCTCATCAATTCCCTGCAATTTTAGCATGAACCAACAAAAAGTGCGCTTAGGGTTTGGCACCTACTCGACTTGAATGAGTCGCATACAATGTGATGGTCTGAATTTTTCATTCTTCGTGTTAAGTTTGAACGATTCGATGAATTTTAGTTCAATTTCGACAAACGTAAGTTTCCAAAATAGGGTCAGTGACACTAACATTTTCAAATTATTCATTCGAAATAATTTAGATCAAATGTAGTGTTGAAATGTATAATAATATAGAAGTAAAAACAAATGAATAACAAACAACAATTGTATGACGTAGAACGAATTTTCTTTTAATGTACTCAAAGTCGTACATGCAGTCTCGTAGTTTTTGGTGTTGTATATGCACGTCTCTGTACACATCATCTTTGTCCCATCGCTCGAGCTTTAAAAGTTATAGCTTATTAGTTACTCAAGCTGAGTGGCTGGTCGAACAATTAGAAACAGCACATTCCACATCCACTTTGTCAAAAACTCCGCACGAAACCATGTGGACCACGTGCAGGAGAACTTTTAACTTTAATTTATTAGTTTAGTATTATTGGTTGCAATTTTTAGAAAAAATTCCCTTTAAGCATTTTATAATTCTTGATATAGTGTTAACTTGTTTTAAAAACCTGTCTATAAAGGCCCCACAGAGAATCAATAACTATTGATTAAACCTTAATAAATGATATATATTATATATACTATATATATATATAATATATATATAGTATTATATATGTATGTATGTATGTATATAATGTATGTATGTATATATATTTGTATTGTATGTATATATAATGGTATGTATGTATGTTATATATAATGTAGTATGTAATGTATATATAATGTATTAATGTATGTAATGTATGTTATATATATGTATGTAATGTATGTATGTATGTAATAATATATATATTGCTATAGCATTAAAATTGATGACAAAGCCTTTATTTTCATTGTAGTTAAAGTTAGTTATATTTTTTTTAAAAAAAAATAAATAATTTTATATAATTTTCAATATAGTTATATAACTATCATTGTGAAATAATCATGTATTTTGTATAGTATTTTGAAATACTGATTATTGCTATAATGAGCCACGGTAAAGCTTGAATCATTTTACTATTATCGTTTTATTTTTTCCTTTTTTTTTCATTATCAAGTCTCAGCGATTTTTTTCCTTTTTTTTTTTTCATTATCAAGTTCTCAGGTTTTTTTTTATGAATAAAGAATTTGGTATTTGGCTGCAAGAATTGGAGAATTAATGACTTGATTAATTATGGGCTTAGCGTTTTTGTGGCCTAAGAAATACCTTTTCCTCAATGAAGATAAGAGGTGTAATCTTAAAACAAACAATTTCAAAACAATACATATATAATATAATTGAGAAGAAAAAACACAATAATATAATTAAATATTATATTATATTATATTTATATATGCTTTGAAAAAAAGATTATATATAGTTCATTTTCTATACAATATGATTGTTTTCAGCAAAATACAATTTGAAGGTCAGCTTTCATGTCATTACCTTAATTTACTCAACTCAACTGTTTGCCTATATATCGCATTGATTCAACAAAATTTTTCAAAAAGCAGAATTTAAGAAATATGTAATTTCAGGCTCTTGAATCAAAAGGTTAATGTATTGCAAATTAGTCTAATTTTTAAAAAAATTTTAAATTTTGATCTTTAAATATTGAAAGTATTTGCGTTTTAGTCTCTCTTTTGGAAATCTCTTTTTTTCCCGCTAATCTTTCGTGATAGAATAGTAAACTATAATTTCTATATTTTTTCTCTCTTGATTTTTTATTCTAAAGTTTAAAATTAAAAAAAATATAAAATATAATATTTTACAAAGTTTGATAAAAATCAAATATTAATAATTAATAAATAATTCTTATGAAAATAATAATATAAATTAAATAATTAATTTTAATTGGGATCTAAATAATGGCACTTTTATAATCTCGAAAGCCTAAATTAAAGTTTTAAAAAATTAGGACAAATTTGCTAAGCTTTCTGATCTCAAGTCTAGGGATACAATTTACCTACACTTAATAAATATAACTTTCTTATGTGTTAGTTCTAAATTAAAATATAAACTTGACAATAATTTAAAATTTAAATACTTAAAATTGTCTGTTTAATATTCTAGATATTAAAACTTTGACTACATCGTGGTCCTCATTTATATTATCTCTTCTAAACTTCAAAATTTTCTTTTATACAAACCAGACAACATATGCTATAAAATCTTCTGCTACACTTCTGAACTATCAATGAAGTCATAGAAAATCGATTCTCAATCCCATACGTGTCTTTGACTTACTATCTGTTAGAACCTTCTCTAACATCCTTCCCAAGTCGAAGAGCAGCTCAACAGCCCCAAGTCGAAGAGCAGCTCACAGTACTCCTTGGCTAACACAAGGAGCCGGTCAACAGCAGCTCCTTGCAAATAGCTGCTCAAAGCTAGGCCCCGTCGAAGAGCAGCTCAACAGCTTGTCCCCACGTCGAAGAGCAGCTCACAGCAGCTCCTGTGGCCAAAGACTTAGCTGCTCAATCAAGCGCCCCACGTCGAAGAAAGCAGCTCAACGCCCCAACATCGAAGAGCAGCTCAAAGAGCACCTAGACGTACTCTCCATACGTATTATGTCTAACTCAGCATTTAAGACAGTATGAGAATCGCCTCCCTAATCATCCTTTATAGGAATAGGTGTCAGATGTGACAGCTACTATTGTACCCTCTTCTCCCCAGGCTATAAAAAACGGGACTCGGCTCTCTCCAAGGGGCCTAACTCTTTCTCTACCTCTCTCTTGGCTGTGTAACTCATTTGGTCTCTCCATTGAGACGCTCATCTTTGTAAAAGAAGATGAAATTAGTGATCAAATCGCTCTGGACGGGTCGTGGTTTTCCCCCGCACTCGGTGTTTCACGTAAAATCGCCGGTCTCATTCTCTGCTGTGATGGTGCATTTTTTTTGCAATCAACACCTACCATTATACTCCAAGTTACCACGAGTATTTTGTGGTAAATTCTTAACTATTCATGTGCGGTCACACTAGAAGCGAAGATTAACAAACTACTCCTAGATTGAGATAAGAGTTTGAACAAAAATTTGAGCCGAATACCAAAACACTCTTGATAATGAATATGAGGTTTGGGATCGATAACAGTTTCTTTTTTCGAGAATAGATTATCTACATGCCACACAATTAGTTTTATTTATGCCTTACTCATCCATTTTAAAATTAATAATACTATGCACACTCAAAACCACTTACAAAATCTTACATACACCACATTGAGTTAAAACTATCAAAATCTATTTGAAAAAATATTCGTTGTTTAGTATAATCTTAGTTATATATTTTTACTCTTAATAGTAGATATTTTTCTCTTCCTCAATACCAACACTAAAGCGCTAATTCGTTTAAATTCAAATTCACCATCGCGGATATCTCTTCTTTTGTCGCCACCTAAATATAAGGTTTCGGAGTTTTCACTCTAAAATATATTTTAATATCTTTTAAAATAATTATGAAATGGCTCAATTTTTTGTAAATTTAATTATAATTAGTTTATTAAAAAATTATGATTATTTATTATAAAAAAATAATAAAATGTGTGTATGTTAAGATTTTCATAATTATTGATGTGTGCATAGCGTAATTAACTAAGAATAGATGGATTAAAGCATAAAAAATAAATTGTGTACCAACATATAAAGTAATTATCCCTTCTTTTTTTTAATAGTAATGCTTTTTGAAAACTTTTCACGTGAATAATGATACTGACAAGCGTCGAATTTTGACACAATGCAGTCCTTCATGTTATAACGTCTTGCTTATGCTTCGAATCGAATATTTTCGAGTTATTATAAATCGACCCAAATTGTAAAATTAACAAATCAATATTTGAGCTTTAGGATTTAATTTTGGTGGAGTTAGACTAAATTGTGAAATGAATGCAAAAATAAGAGTAAACAGTGAATTGTTATATTGGAATTTGTATAGTTGTGAAATTTATTAAGTGATATTTATATAAAAGTATGTGGCCGAAGTGAAAATATGCTAACGTTTTTTTATTGAATTAATTACTTTATTATTTACAATAGTGGATGAATGTGAATAACTATCTGAAATTAAATAATAAAAATTTTGTGAAGTAATTATTGAGTTGAGTAATATAGCAACTACAGAGAATTTGAAGGAAATAAATGCATCGGCACACGAATTACGAGATGGATAAGCAGCACAAAAAATAATATATTATATAATATATCTTTGGCATTTGTGATATCTAAGCTACTAACATCAAAAATTGAGTCGAACATCATCCGACAACAAATTATAAAGATTCATATATTTTTACGGTATTTATTGGTTAATAAATATAATGAATTAGATTACGAGAAGACCGAACTTTGATGGCCGACTAAGGTGAATGGTACTGCTGGCACTGGAATTATGGTTTCGAGGACCACGATGATAATCTCCTCTGGGTGATTATTATCAGACTCTTTGCAACGAAGGTAACTATAGAGACAGAGACCAGAATCCGCATCAAAGGACAGCTAGGATTGCGAGAGGAGGGCGAGATGCTGTTACAAATGATAGTTTGGCGATTGAGGCGTATTCCTACTATGGTCAATTGCTGATATCGGTCGCAAGTGACCAAAAAAGCTGTACTTAGTCACTAATTTACCGATATTTTTACTAATTTTGACTTGCTTTTAAAGCGTATAGAGTTACACATTTTAATAGGTTAGCTAATAGTAGCAACTGGGTTTCTTTGCTAATTTTACCATAAGTTGTTGATGCAAGTTGGGATAAAAATAAATAAGTGTGTGTCATGTAATATTTAACTTTAGGGTGTCTAATAAGTAAATATTGAAGTTTTTTGTGTCATACAGGTAAAAATCTCTATTAAATATTAATCGATAGAGTAGAAATACATAAATAAAATAAATATATAAAGATAAATGAGTGGGCATACGTAAAAAATAAGATAAAAAAGTATATTAACGAGAAGATTATAGTGACCTCAATCGAAGATTAACTTAGAGCGAGCTAATGTAATATCTCGTAATCTAAATATAAAGATATTATTCACTTTGTCTTTAGAGAATTGCGTGATCTGAGTACTTCTCGGAGTTCACTCGTCTCATTACTACTCCAGCCCAAGCATGCTTAGCTACCAAATTTTTTATCATTAGCCTTAAGTTTTACTCCTGAAGACATCTCTACTATTTGAGATTAATCACGTTATATACTTATATAGCTTAGTATTTTTCATCTCTTTTAATTAAAGGATAATTCATTTATATGCTCCGCTCATCACTTTTTATTGACCTAAAAGTCTGTCAGAAGACATACTTTACCTCAGCGATTACTTTCTCTTAAGCCCTTTTCAATCACAGACATCAAACTTGCCTTTGATAGTTTGGATATATAAATTATAAATCGATAGAAGCTACAGTAAGAAAAATTAGATAATTGAATTTTGTCTATATAAAAAGAAAAAAATTAAGTCAAAAAGACGTAGTAAGAAACTATAAGGAATGATCTTACATATTTGGAACTGAATGAAGATTTATTATTTGATAGAATACAATAAAAATAAAAAATTCATGCAACTAGTCTCATCTAGTAGGATAAAAACTTAATTGCTATTGTTGTAAATAAGCTTTGTTAAGTTAAAGTTGTGCTAATTTCAATTAATCTAAAACAAGCTAGTTTAAACTCAACCATTATCAATGAAAAAAATGATCACTTATAATAGTAAAAGATAAAAAATGATCACTTATAATAGTAAAAGATAATGTGTAGTAAAAGAGAAGAGTAAAAAAGAATTACAATATAATATTTAAATTTGTGTAAAATAATAAATAAAATAATTTTTTTAATTAAAAAATAATAATTTCCCAACTAAATGAGGCTAAAATTTAAATAAGCTAATAAAGTTCAACTTGAATTAATTTATTTAGTTTTTGAATTCAAATTTAATTTAATTGACTTAATTTTTTTCTTCAAATTCGCTTAGTTACCAACGTTTTTTTTTAAACATGTAACACAACTGTATTAAAAATACATTCACATAGGAAATTCTTAATAACTTTAATATATATAATATCTTATATATTTTATTAAAAAAGTATAAATGCATATACTAAAAATTTTATTTTTACGCATGGGATTTTTTTTCTTCTTATAATCAGAGTTATTGTGGTTTTATCTTGAAGTATTTTCCATGAAAAAATTGTCTATATATAAATATCAAATTATTTAAAAAAAATTCTCATCAGTTTTATATATATTTTAAATCAAATATAAATTAATATAAATATTCAAAAGCATTTTTTTTACATTCTACTTAATCTTTAATAACAAAATAATTTTTTACAACATAATATTAAAATTATTTTATATCTTTTTATAAATCTATGTAAATATATTATCAAAGCAATTAAACAATGTCCAATAAAAAATTTAAATAATCAATTCCTTCAATTAACATATTAAATAATTTATATAATTGATTTTATCTAGTAAAATAAAAGCTTAGTTATTATTATTATTATTATTATATCTGTTGACGTATGATATAGGGGATCCCAAAAAACACCAAAAAAGAGAGAATTCCTGAGAGACGGCGGCGCACGGAAGGATAAGCCTGTCAGTTAAGCTTTAAGAAATGGAAAAACACCTAGAGCAGCACACAGATGTTTAAGGTGGTTCGGGAAGGAAATCTCCTATATCCACCGGTCAATCAGCGAATAGTTTTCACTAAAAGAAAAAAGTAGTCGTGAGGGCTCGTACATGCTTATGAAAGAGAAAGAGGGAGAGAAAGAGAGCTCCTTAGTTGGGGCTCTAATACAACGAGAATGGAAGAATCCGAGAGGCTGCTTGCATTCTGACCGCTCTTGTTGATTCTCTCCTCCTGGATTTGTCGTCTTGAAAACTGTTCAAGAGTATTTATAAGCGATGGACTATACAACTTTGTCTTGGTTTTCAGCGAAAACAAGCTCTGAGCTCGCACCGCTTGTTGGCCGCCGGAAGGACCAAAAGCATCAAAAGGATGATACTAACTTTTAATATTAGTACTGCTTCTGGGGATCCATGACAGCTGGAGCATGCGGATCCTTGATTTGCGTGTCTTGAAAAAAAAATTTTGTACGTGGAACAGCGCGGTCGGGCCAAGCTGATTGTGACAGACACTGCTTTGTAACATCGTCATCAATGTTATTAGGGATGCTCCTGGCTCGTCGTGGACGATGCTTGATTGAACCCTCATGTCCGAGGTTTGACCGGAGTCTGAAACCTGTGAGAACAGATAAATGAATTAGTAAATAAGTAAAGGCTAAATACTTGCTTGGCGTCACGTATACGACATGGATGCAGTACTGAAATCACGTGTTAATAATATCATAATATTAAATCAAATTCCACGAAGAATGCTTTGGCTTAAAGTAGATAGCAAAATAGACACGATGTTGTATGTGGTACTATTTAATGATCTGTTCACCTTTATGATAGATAAATCAAGCTTTGAGAACCCAATTGTAATTTAACCATTAATTACAATAAAAAATAACCATTAATAATATGACAGATTATCCATTCATGCACTTTTTTTAATGAAGACATATTTACTTGTACGATAAATATAAATGGGATACGATCATACGATATACAAATATTATTTGTCCTGTAGGAAGGGGATTAAGCAGTAATGACTATGGATAAAATTATTCGATAACTAAGACCAGCAATATTATCGATAGCACTTACACAAGATACCTTCAATAAGATATCTTGCGCCAAGGATCTTCGATAAAGTTCGTCGCCTAGATCTTTGACGAGTTATTAGATCTTCTTAAGCATTTTTTAATCATTTCACTTTGTATAACATCCCGTGATTTCAAATAGTAGAAGCATTTTTTGGGACAAAACCGTGAGGCTAGTGATGAAAAACTTCATAGTTGAGCATGCTTGGGGTGGAGTAACACTGGGATAAGTAACCTCCTGGAAAGTACTCAAGCACGCAGTTTTTCTAAAATCAAAGCGGATAATGCTTCTATAATGAGATCACAGTGTGTTACATTTTGTTTTTCATAATCACCTATTGGGGGTCTCTATCTTATTAATATTTTTATTGAAAAAATGACTTCTTCTACTTGTTCTTTCCTTCTTGCTTCTAATTTATATTATCGTTTGTGGACAATGATATTAATTGCAATATGATGCTGTTCATGATACTCAATTAATCGTCTTTGAGCAACCGCCCATTAGAAAGTTGAAATCTTTACCGTCTATTAGTTTTAACAATCGATCATAATTACTCATTGAGGGATACGTTCAGGCATTATCGAAAAAGCTAAGGGTGCATTTACTTGGATGAAATATCTATTTCATTTTATTCTTATTATTTATGGTATAGCTATTTTCATATTTGCTATGATAGAACAACTATTTTATAAGAAATTTTATTCTATATTTCTTAGAATAACTACTCATTTTTCTTATATAAGTAATAACTATTTCTTGTAGGCTAAAAATATTTTTTTAAAATTAGCCCTTTTCATACACATGTATATACACATATACATATGATATATATATATATATATATATATATATATATATATATACACACACATACACGTATGCATTCTTATATATGTACTATGTATATATATACTTATAAAGTTATATTCATCTAATTATTTATTCAAAATCAAATTTAATAATAAATAGCATAAAATTTAAATAAATTATAATTATGGGTATTTTAATATTTTTTTATATTTACTTCCTATTTCATACTCTATTTTATCCAAATAAACAAAAGAATTATCATTCTATTCTTTTTGGAATGGTAATTTCATTCTAATTTTATTTTATTCTATAAAAATAAATGTTCTGTAAATGTAAATGTAACACCCGTGGCTGAAGAGTGCGGAAAGTTATCATCGGGTGATGTCCTAAAAGAAAGGAATCACTGAAGCAAACTGCGGCTCCTGACAGGCTTTTAGATCAATAAATAAGTGAGAGGAGCATAAGAATGAATCGTCTCATATTAAAAATGAGGGGAGATTCTGAGCTGTATAGGTAGATAATATGATCTCAAATAATAGAGATATTTTTTGAAGTAAAATTGTAAGACTAATGATAGAAGATTCTATAATTATGTAATTCTCTAAAATTAAAATAAATAATATTTTTATATTTGAATCACATAAAAATTCTCTGTAAAATAGAATAATTTTATTTTCACCCATTTCAATCATGCCTAGGTACACTGAGCACAATAGTTATTGTTCAACTTTCCGAGAGTTGCGCATGAAACGGTTCCATGTTTAGCTCTCAATGAAGCGCACGGTGCACCACATGCAATGCTTATTGCATACGTAACACTACTTTTTTTTTTTTTTTTTTTTACTTTATGTGCCCGTAATTATGGGAATCAACATCACTTATTACGCAAGGAAATCTAATCCAATTACCGAGTTTTTTTAGGACTTAATTGCATTTAATCTTAGGATTAATTACAACAAAGTCCCTCAAGTTCAGGGGCATATACAATTTGGTCTATTTAATTTCTAAATTAATTAAGTTAGTTCTCTAATTTGAGATATATAATGTGTAGATAGATTCATTGCTATTAATAAAGGAGTTCAATAAATAATATTTTCTCAAAGTAATAGATTAGCTTGGTTAGTTTCAAAACTACATCTATACTTTAAATAAATATAGTGTCATATCATGTGATATAAATGTAAAGTTAATATTGGTTTTGGTTTCAGAAATTTGCATGACTTGAGCATTACTCTAGCTCGAGTGTGTTTATTTTCGGAATTTCTCATTATTATTTATACGATTTTACTCCAAAATGTGCTTCTATTATTTGAGATTACATTATCTATTTATATAATCGAGAAACTCTTTTCTCTTCTCGATGTGAGATGATTCATTCCCGTGCCCGTTCATTTAGAAGCCTATCAAGAGTTGCTCATTGTCCAAGTGATTTTCATTCACTCATATATATGGACATTACCCTGGTGATCACTCTCCACTGTCTTCAATCTCAAGTAGTCTCATATAGTGTTTAATTAAAGAAAATATTTTTTATTGTGTACCCTCATTAATACTGAAGTGCCTATTTACACATTATCTCAAACTAGAAGACCAATTAATTTGGTTAGTTTGAAAACTAGTGAGATTCAATTATACATAGTGTGACGCTCGTGGCCGAAGAGGGCGGGGAGTGATCGCCGGGTGATGTCCTAAGAGAAAGGAATCACTGAGGCAAACTGCGGCTCTTGGCAAGCTTCTAGGCCGAATAATGAGTGGTGAGAGGGGCGCAGGAATGAATCGTCCCACATCGGAAAGGGAGGGAGATCCTGAGCTGTATAAGTAGATAACATGATCTCAAATAGTAGAGACGTTTTTTGGGGCAAAAACGTGAGGCTAGTGATAGAAAATTTTGTAGTTAAGCGTACTTGGGCTGGAGTAGTACTGGGATGGGTGACCTCCTGGGAAGTACTCAAGTATGCATTTTTCCTAAAACCAAAGCGGACAATACCTCTACAATGAGATCACGGGATGTTACAATTAGACCCAAGTTAGAGAAACTTAATTGCTATTATCTTTTTTAGTCTTTGTTTGTTTGGCAGTTCAAAATTAGTCTGATTTAATTTTGAATAGACATATCACATCACACATAAAATTTAATATTAAAAATTAACTTTATTTCACATCCTACACACATTATCAAAATAATAACTAACTTATATCACATTTCTCACATATCTCAATATAATAACTAACTTTATTTCACATCATTCATAACTTTCAATAAAAAAAAATCTATTTAAATTTAATTTTAATCTTGTTAAAATCAAACCTCACAAACAAATAGATCTTTAATGTGAATTTGAAGCTACCTTCGCGTTCATGTTTGCTTGGATTAATTATGTTAGTTTCATACATAAAGATATTATTATAAAATATATCAATTTTTTTTTTTTATAATATCAAGTGCTTATCTTGTATGACAGGAGAATATATTTAAAAATATGAGCCATATCCAATATTTTTTATGAGCTATATATCCATTTTTTTTTTGAATAATTATATCCAATATTGCACGCAAAAATCATTGGAACATGGGCAAGCAAATTTCGGCTGGATCTTCGCCATCCTCTGATTGTGGAAATTAACACGTGCAATCCACAGCCAACTCCTCCATGAACAGTTTCTCCAGCTAAACTTTTTTTGGGTTGCAAAATAACTGAACCGAGTCGAGTATTCTCGTCTTCGAGTTAACCCCATTCATCGTGTAACAGTTTGATTGATTTCGAAATATTCATCGTACGTGTCACATATTATCTATGAAATACGGTCTGATTCGGGTCCGAGGTCAAGTCCAAAATGCGTTTAATTACCTTATAAATTGAACGATAATTTATTAAAGAAATTCATAAAAAAGCAGATTTATAAATCTATGCTGATATTATGAGTAATAATTAATTTTGTATTTATCAAAAAAAAAATAATTTTGTAATAAAAAATGGGGAAACATAGTAGTGCATTTGACTTCAACAAAATTCATATCTTCATTAAATTGACGTTCATTTGTTTAGTCATATTAATTTTAAACAGATTAAAATTAAATTATAATAACATCTTTAATTTAAATATAACAAATAATTAAAATTAATTAGTATATAGAACAGAATTATATGCCAGGAGGATTTAAAGGGAAGTTGGTGTGTTATTTCTGTAGCCATTTCTTTTATGTACAACATTTTTTTAAATTTTACATTTTGATACCATAATTTTTCACATATATTTGAAAATTATTGTAATAGTGTGATTTAAATTTGAGACCCCTGCTCTCAAACAAGCTTCTTCCCCGTTAGAGTAGGAGAACGCCACGACTATTTTATATTGTTACTTACGACTTAGAATTTAAAGTACGTTAATATAATAATTATTGCATACATTATATGTGCTTGGTAGAATGACCAACTCGTTCATAAGAAACAACACGAGTAACAAATATAGTTGAAATACAATTATCAAATAAATTTACTATTTCATAAAATAATGGCATATGAAACATTAGCCATTAATAATTTTATATATATATATATATATATATATATATATATAAGGAAAACTTTCATGCATCATGTTGCCTTTGTTTATATTAACCTCATGTTCATCCCAAAAGCCTGAAACTATGTAACGATGGAAAAATTATTGGGTTTGAATGTATAATATGATCAGGGGTCCATCTATTAATTGCGTAGAGCCACACAAGTGAGCGGGCCCTGCTTCAAGCAGAATATAGCAAACAGTGTTAAATTGTCGAGCCGTCGAATGAACTGTTCAGTTGGCAGTTTGGATAGTCTAGTTGACTAATCAGACCGTTTGGTTGGTTGATTTTATCGTTCGTTCGACCATCAGACAAGTATTAGGTAGATCTTTATCCAAAAAAAAAGTAGGTATACTTTAGGTATTAATTGGAGAAAATGTGATTACATATGATACTTATTATTTCAAATAAATAACTACCTGATCTCAAGTTATATCTATTTTTTTAAGACAAATACTTAATTTAGTAGCCAAACAGATAGTTTGATCTACTTCCAGACTGTCTGGTGGGCCAATCGAATAGTTTATTTGACCGTTCAGCAACTTAACATAATTTATAGTATTACGTGCGAAGTGGGGCCCGCTCATCCGCATGACTTTCTATAATCGGTGAATGGATGACTGAGATAATGAGACGTCCGAGCCCAATAATTTATCGTAATGAAGCTGGCCATGGGACTGCATGCAGCCAAAAGACAAACTTTCTCATGAAAATACCATGATATTTCTCAAGAATCTCAGATGCCCAGGTGACATCACTCATCAGTTGTGTAAGCTTCGAATTCCCGTTGGCAAAATTGAAACGTTTTTATAACGTATATGAGAAATAATTCTTTACATTATACTTAGCAAATAATAATTATTCTCAAAAAAAAAAATTACTTTTTCCAATATATATATATATTATATATATATATATATATTCTTCATATTTTCACTTGAATATTTTTTGATAATTATTTACTTAATTCTTAGATAATTTTTAGATAAACTACTTCTTAGTATAGCTATATTTTAAATTTTTTATATATTTTTATACGTATTTAAAAGACTACTTCTAAAACAGTGCTATGAACAAACTATAATTTAATTTAATATTATCTTAATATTAAGTTAAATTATTTAAAAAAATAATTATTTTATTTAATAATATATATATACATAATATTTTAAAAAGTTAAAGAATTATTTTTTTAAAAATAATATTTAGATATCATAATATTTAGATTATATAATATAATATTAATATAGTAACAAACTAAACGCTCTTTTAAAGTAATTTTAGAAAAAAATTTCGTGCCATTATCAGTTAAATTTTGATTAAATAACTCAAATTTTGAAACATGAAAAATCTCTTTATTTAATTTCATTCAAGTCGCATCTACCTCAAATGTAGCATTACCCGTAATAATCAATCAATTCAACTGCATTTAATATATATATAATTTAAAATATAAGTTAATTCAGTTGATTGTAGTATATTTTGAGATGTTTTAAAGTTATTTAAAAAAATTAAAATATTTTATTATTATGTAAAATAAAATTAATAAATTTTTTTATTTAAGATATATAGGATGTAAAAAAAGTAACACATAAGATTGTGAATTATAAAATATGTGAAATAATATTAATTTTAAATTTTTTAAATTTATTAATAATATAAAATAATTATAAATTCTTAAGAAAAATAATTTTTAAAATTTGAGGGGTTTCTTACCCCTAATCAAACCAGTCTGCTAGTAAAATAAATGTAAAATCAATTTTAATAAATGTAATATGATTTAATTTGAATTTGATTTGCTCAAAATTGACAGATGATTTGTATATTAGTAATGACCATTAATCCAAATAAATATTTCAAAAATTTAACTACAGAGAAATCTTATGTAACAATAGTGTCGCATTAATAAAAATATTAATTTTGTTTGTATAATAATGATATAAAAAAAGTCTTATTTAAAGTTAAATTTTTTTATTATTTACTAAGATTGTATAGCATTATTTTTATGCTACTTAATATTTTTTTGAACATAAAATTTAAAAATAACTCTAGACGGAAAATTTAATTTTAAATTAATAGAGATAAGTGAAGTGGCAAAATATAAATCTGGTTCGTTATTTTTGAATTAATTAGTGTTGATGCAAAAAAAAATGTTAAGATAGAATGAAATAAGATAATTTTTACAAAGAAATTCGAGTATCCGCGGGAAAAACTATGATACCGTCTAGGTGATTTAAATTTACTAATCGAATCTCTTCTCTTATAAAGCTTGAAAGTCTCTAAATAGAGATCGAATAAGAGAATAAGTACAAGAGAGAAAGAAAGAAAGAGCTTCTCCTCCTCTCTTTTATTTATAGTTTGGAGAGGAGGGGATAAAATAGGTATAATCTGTCACGTTTGACACTTATTTCTGCAAAGAACTATTAGACAGTGGGCCCACATGCCGTCTTAAATGCTGAGTTGACATAGTAGTATGGAGGGTACGATTTTGTGATATCTCTTTGAAGACGTGTTCGACTAGGAGCGTTAGAGAAGGTTCTAATAATTAGTAATTAATTTTTATCAAAAAAAAAAAATAGTAATTAATTAGCTACTAAAATGGTGAGTGGTTAATGTAAGTTGGCAGTAGTAGACTTTACCGGAAGCTGGAGCGATCCACTTACTGTGGTTTGTTATGGTGGGGCCCAGCAGAACGTTGTATAAAAACGCCAGTTTTTTGGAACTTCCACGCCACTCCCCTTCGCTCTGTTTTTCCTGTCGTAGAGCAAGTGCGCCTTTTTTTCCTTCCCTCGCATCCAAGCTCCTGCTCTTCTTTCGCCTTACATCTTCTTCTTCCATCACACAAACTGCGAGAGAAAGAGAGAGGTAGAAGTGGCTGCAATGGCGGAGATTTTCAAGTGGATGGCGCTCTGCGCTCTGAGCCTTCTCGTGATTCTCGCCGGAGGGCTTGGGTGGACCAGAAGCGGCCGGGAAGTCTCTCCTTTTAGGTGCGTTATCCCATCTCTCTCTTTCCAAACTATGATGAACTAAAAGGCGATTAATTAGGGATTTGGGTTTAAGGGTCTGCATTCCATTAATGAAATGTGTAGAAGATTCGCATTCTCTTTTTCAATTTCTTGAGCTTTTTGCTAATGGAGAGGTTTAGGTTCGTCCTCTGTTCTTCTGAAGAAAATGCACGCGGAATGAGGAAATTAAGGTGCTACACCGGAGCTAATGGGGTTATCTTCTTGCAGGGCCATTGGTTCAGCCAGGCGGAGCTTAACCGAAGAGGCGGCGGCGTCGACTAGCCGGAAACTTCCACCGGCAGCAAGGTCGGTTTCGTTCGTCCTGGAATGCTCTGTTTTGTATGTGCGTTTTTTTCTCATGTTCGTCTCTCATGGGAAGTTTTGTTCGTTTCGTTAGTTCCTGCTCTGCTTTTCTCGCTTTCCCCAAGAAAGGAGCAGAGCAAATAATATTTATAGAAAGTAACTTCAACCCCTCCTCAATCGCCCCGCCATTGCCGCGACTGTTTTTTGTTTTGGTTTTTTTTTCAGTCAAATCAGTCTTTCTCCTTCAAGTCCTCGGTCAATTCTTTAGAATGTGTGTGTGTGTCTCTCTCTCTATCTACATTTTCCTCTCTTCTTTACTTTTTTGGAGATTTTGTTCTCTAACATGATTCTCACCATCTTTTCCTGCAGCTCTGAGCACGGGCATGTGGTCGGCGCAGTCAACGATCCAGAGCTTGTCGCATCGGAGGTTCACATGTAATCACTTTCACCAAAGCTACAAATCCGATACTTCCTCTTTAATTATGATCCATTCCATTAATTGATTAATGTCGTGATCGTGCTCTAAACCATATAAATTCCATTAGTGACGTGACGCCATTTCCTCCATGAAGCAGAGCTCCTCCCCTGTTTTTCACTCCCCTGAAATCAGCACATCCCATGCACTCACCTCGCCGCTTTCTCTTCGCACTGTAGACCGCCTACTTCGCTCTCGTTCACTTCATTGATGGTGCTTGCCCTCTTCCTCCTCCCCCTTCCTCTCTGCCGTTCTCTTCGTCCTCCTCTGTCGAGCTCAGAATGCACATCTACTCACATGAATTACTAACGGTTCGCACTTTCCATTTATTGTGTCGGTGAAGGGATTTATTGCTTCTCATTTACTCCATCACCTCCGATGCGTTGTTCATGTTCTTCAGATTTATGGGTCACATGCGGGTCTTGCTCTGTAGCTTGGCCTTTCAACGTGCCAATAATTGCATATAGAGATCGTTCAACCTTCGCGTCTCTCTCTTTTAAGCTTTCGCTTAGTTTGGTGAATGATTTGAGCAATAAAAGAAGCGCAACTAACATGCTAATTACCTGTCGAATTTAGCATTTAATTTTGAAGAAAAACTATTGCAAAAAAAATTCTCTGATTTCAACCGCCTGTCGTTATTTTCGGGTTTCGGGCTTGCTCTGTTTTTTATAACTCTGCTTCGAAAAGCAATGAATTCACAAATTTATGTCGATGAAAAGTTGAAATTTAAAGCGTTAAACTCGTTCATTTACTAAGCACTTTAATTCCTCTGATGCAACACATGGCCATTAATAAACATTGATAAAAAAAAATCATTTTTTGAGATAGCCTTTAGTCAAAATCAAGTTTCGTGAATGACAAAACTCGAAAGAGAGAAGTTTCGAGCAGTATGTATCTGAGAATACGAAAGAAAGTTGTCTCGAGCTGGGAAATTCATTGACTCCAAAGATCATGTTTGAGTAGATATAAAAACTACGAGGAACGCTCTTTCAAGGAATACGGAGACGTTTGAGGTGGTGAAGAATATGATTCTGAGGAATAAATTGAAGAGCTAAAATCTTGAGGAATAAAATTTTCAGGAACTACTGCTCGAGATCTGATCTTGAACAACCCAGAAGTGTCAAACGTCAACATTACTTTCATTTCTCCGGCAGTCGAGACATGATGGTTGATAGAGTACATATTGTACATGAGAAAATTTAACAATTACAACTGGATTCCCTGACATCAACCGTAGAATATGTTACAGTGAGCAAAAGAATTTATGATATAAGAGCAGAAGAGGAAGGCTCCAACGAGCTTAAATGAAAGATTTGATCTTTGAATAGGAATTCGAGAAGGTTGGAACATCATAGTTCTAACACTAATGATGTAATAAAACAGTAAACAATGAGATTTACGTGAAAAACTTTAAAATCGGAGAAAAATTAAGGGAAAAAAAAAAATTATTATATCCAAATAAAAATATGTACAAAGAAAAAAAAGCTACTACAAGTAATTAAAAATACCACCACCCTAATAAAATAGAGCAATATATATAAAAATCTTAAAATTAAGATCATGTCAAAATTAAATACAATTTGATCCTTTGCTTCTATATCTCAAAATTTTAATTTTTATATTATTTTTTTGTTAAAATTATCACATTATAAGCTCTTTGAGCCAAACTAAATAGAATTTAAGGTAACAAAAATTCACCAACTAATTCACCAATTAATTCACCATATACTAATAAATTAGTGATTAAACGAGAGTTCTAAAGAAAAAATGATTAAACGGGAGTGTCGGTCATAATAATAATAATAATAATAATAATAATAATAAAAATATGAGGGAAGAGAGCATCATAGAATTGCACGTTAAAATATTCCTTTAAACGTTACGGCGTTAACGGCTAAATAATGGAGTTACGGTATTATTTAAGGACACTCACTTTTCACGAGATCTGAGAGCAGCAGCAGTGTGTGTAGCTGCAGTGTAGCCACACCTGTAGCCTGTCGGTGAACGTTTTTTTTTTTAAGGGTAAATAGCATCTGGGTCCCTCTAGTTTGGTCGTACGTACAAATAGGTCCCTCGAATATTTAAATGTAGCAAACTGATTCCTTAATTTGATGAAATATGCATATAGGTCCTTGGCCGTAACAGACGTTAGAAATTATTTTCTCTCTCCTCCCTCTCTCTCCTCTCTTCCAGACAAGAGGGACCACTTTCTCTTTCTTCCTCTCTGCCGGTTCAGGAAACCGCTGCGCGTCGCCCGCTACCGCTCCGTCGCCCTCCTCGCCTCCACCACGTCGCCTCCCGGCCGCCCGCCGGCCACCGGCCACCGGAAAGCGTCGACGCCGCCCGCG
>KZ451935.1:3281970-3345712 GCA_002786265.1 Apostasia shenzhenica | reverse complement strand
CATCCTCCGCAGCCCGCCCGCCTGCCAGCCTCCGCGCCCGCCTGCATATAGAGAGAGATGCGGGGAGGAGAGAGAGATGCGGAGAGGAGAGAGAGAGAGGAGAGAGAAAATAATTTCTATCGTCTGTTACGGCCAAGGACCTATATGCATATTTCATCAAATTAGAGGATCAGTTTGCTTTATTTAAATATTCGAGGGACCTATTTGCACATACGACCAAACTAGAGGGACCCAGATGCTATTTACCCTTTTTTAAATTTATTATGGAATATGGAGTTGTGAACTAAAATACCATCTATTATTTCTGTTTATAAATTTAACAGTTGAAAAATCTAAAAAAATACTTTAATGCTATTATTTGAATATAAGATTTTGTGTTCGACTTTGATTGAAACAAAAGTTTTAAAATTAAATTTCGATTCAATTAAATAAAAATATCAGTTTTAACAGTTTTGACAGTTTCAGTAATTTTGGCATCGGTAATTTTAATTTTTTTCTGTGATTAGAAATAACTATTTAGATATTTGTTTTGAGGGCAATGAGTTTGAACTGTTTCGATCCAAATAAAAAAAATATAGCTTTTTTTTAGATTTGAGTTTATAATTGAATTAATTATAATCATACATTTATTAATTTAGTAAATTCTTTGATAATTAATTTACTTTATTGAATTATATAGTTTGGATTTAGTTACTGAATTAAATAAATTAATTAAATATGACATATCATTAGCTCTATTTATTGATATATCATGTAGACAAGTTCATGTTACCGGGGACCTAGAAATTTTGTTTTATTTCAGGGTTAGAATTTTTGTTTTATTTTTTTTTACTCTCCTAGTTATTTTAACTTTTTAGGGGTAATAAGTTTATTTTTTTTAATGATTTTTTTTGTTATTTAATTTTTTCTTGTCAAATTCTTAGTTTTTCAAGATTGCAAAATCCTATTAGTTGTAAGATTTTTTAAGATAAATAATTAATAAAGATAAAAATGTGATTTAATTGAATCAAATTGAATTGCTAATAGTGAGCGGTTGGTTCAATACTATCTTGCGTTATATAATTTTATTTAGAATAAATAATTATTTAATTTGATTGTATACATAAATAGTTTTGTAAAAATTATAAAAATATTATCTAAGAAATGAAATCTAAATATTAAAATATTTATGATTATTTAATATTAAATTATGTACCAAAAAATTAATGGAACATAATTTGTTTTATTTTTGTTAGATACAAGTTAGAGAGTGTTTATGATATTATATTATATTATTTAAAAATAATAATTATTTAATTTAATAATTTTTTTAAATATTTTTAAAAAATTATAAAATTATTATTTAAAATAAAATATGTAAATAATATGACATAACATCGGTATATTATCAAACAAACGCTTCTTTAGCTTAATTTGCTGAATGACGATTTCAATGGCGGTGAAATTCTTGGAGCAGGGCGATCAACGCCAGCGTAGCCCGGCGAAGCCTTGGTTTCCTCTCCTGCGGCACCGGCAACCCCATCGACGACTGCTGGCGGTGCGACCCGAACTGGCACAAGAACCGCAAGCGGCTCGCTGACTGCGGCATCGGCTTCGGCCGCAACGCCGCCGGCGGCCGTGACGGCCGCTATTACGTCGTCACCGACCCCAGCGACGACGACGCCGTGAACCCCCGGCCGGGGACCCTCCGGCACGCTGTCATCCAGGTCGAGCCCCTCTGGATCGTCTTCAAGCGCGACATGGTCATCACCCTCAAGCAGGAGCTCATCATGAACAGCTTCAAGACCATCGACGGCCGCGGCGCTGCCGTTCACATCGCCAACGGCGCCTGCATCACCATCCAGTTCGTCACCAACATCATCATCCACGGCCTTCACATCCACGACTGCAAGCCCACCGGCAACGCCATGGTACGCAGCTCGCCATCCCACTACGGCTGGCGGACGATGGCCGACGGCGACGCCATCTCCATCTTCACCTCCAGCCACGTGTGGGTTGACCACTGCTCACTCTCGAACTGTGCCGACGGCCTCGTTGACGCAATCATGGCATCGACGGCCATCACCATCTCTAATAGCTACTTCACCCACCACAATGAGGCAAGTCTCGGGCGTCAAAATCTCTGCTTTTCTCTCCAAATTGAATGACCTCCTCATAATCCAGGTAATGCTGTTGGGGCATAGCGACTCGTACGCTAGGGATAAGGCGATGCAGGTGACCATCGCATTCAATCATTTTGGGGAAGGTTTGATTCAGAGAATGCCGAGGTATAAATTATAAAAGTAATTTCTTCTGCGAATTCTTTGTCAGTTCACTTCTGATTGATTGGGTTTAAATTACAGGTGCAGGCATGGGTATTTTCATGTGGTGAACAACGATTACACGCACTGGGAGATGTACGCCATTGGTGGCAGCGCGGATCCCACCATTAACAGCCAGGGAAACCGGTACCTTGCTCCGGCCAACCCCTTCGCTAAAGAGGTAAGCCAAATCGAGAAGAAAGGTCAACTTTGTGGAAGATCCTCTGTTCTTGGGTCAAGCTTCGTTGGCTCGTTATGCAGGTGACGAAGAGGGTTGAGACGGGACAGAGCATCTGGAAGAGCTGGAACTGGAGGTCGGAGGGAGATCTTCTTCTCAACGGCGCCTATTTCACGCCGTCGGGGGCGGGGGCTTCGGCCAGCTACTCGAGGGCTTCCAGCCTTGGGGCCAAGTCGTCTTCTATGGTCGCCTCCATCACCTCCGGTGCAGGCGCCCTTTCCTGCCGTCGGGGATCTCAGTGCTAGTACTTCCAACAACGAATATGCAAAGGAGCGTCTTTTATATTGAAGAATATCACAGAAAATTTGTCCTTTTTTCTCATTTATGTCATTTTTTTTTCATTGACGATGTTTACACGGCCGATTGGAGTCTCCCCCTGCTTCCTCTGTAACTCGAGTCTGCGGAGCAGGCGCGGAAGAATTGCTGTTGATTTGAATTCCTTTATGCTTTTGTTTTAAGATCAGCTATGTTATCCCATTGCTTCCATTTTCTATAGTCTAATTCTTGTCCATTCTGTTAAAGATGAACAGATATTGCAAGAAGCCAAGAACTAATCAATTGATTCATTCTTTTTTTTTTTTTATAGTAAAGTTGTCATTAAAAATAACAATTACAAGAGATTGCTAAAAAGTATCATCTTTTACAACTTTATGAATAAAAATACGGGCTGAATCTAACCCTGTTTACTGTGACTCCGCGTAAAACGTGCTAATTTGTGTACTTTGTTTTTTCTCCGATAAGTATGAGATATGATACGTTTACTAAAGAATTTTAAGCTCTTTCTCAGCTGGATTAAGCGCGTACCCACAATAAAGAGGTCTTCTCCCGAGTCTGGTATCATCTTGGTGGCTTCCGTTGAATCGCCTTCCAACCGTAAGTCATCCACCTTTAGCTTCCACGGTAAGCAGATCGCCAATTCCGCCGCGAGACATTCCGCAATTGTGGTCTCAAGGCAACTTGAGATAGAAGAGATAGTGCAAGCAATAACATGGCTTGAAGAGTATCTAGCAATAGCTCCTAATCCGGTGCAGCTTTTTCCTTCTTCAATAGTAGCATCAAAATTGATTTTAATAGTCAAATCTATAGGAGGAAGCCAAACTTATAGGTTCTCAATAGAGAGAGTTGCTTCTGCCTTCTTACTCGCTTCGTAGTCATCCATATATTTTAGAGCAAGCTAGCATCCGTGAGAGATCTATACTTCCAGCTAGAGACGATGGCATTTCTTGCACTCCACAGAGCCCAACATGTGACGGTGAAGAGTTTTACCTTTATGTCGTTCGGTAGTGAAAGCATACTCCTAATCCAATTGTTAGTTGATAGCTCGGTCAAATTAGATGTGTATTGAGGGAGGTCCACGGCTGACCAAATAGCCTTTGAGTATCGACACTCTGTCAAAACATGTAAAAATAATTCATCAACTGAAAAGTACAAGATTGCAAAACGAAGCCAAAAAATCACGGACGACCCTCCGCATAAAAGTTTTATTTTGCTAGGTATCAGCAGCCCCCATATACGCATCCAAAACTCATCTTTGGGACTACTACGACCGCCCCCTAAAGATGCCGAAAAATACACGCTTGGGACCTTAGGGTTCATGTTGCTTAACAATTCATAGATAAACTTATAACTGAGTAGACACCAGACGAATGAGGGGCCCATATTTTGCAATCTGTGGCTTGAGCTGGTCCCAATGGTATGCTACATATCGCAACAGCATCCTTCTTATTAAACATGCTCATCACTTTTGTATGTTTCCAACTTCGGGTGTCGGAATCAATTAAAAGTGTCAACTGTGGCGTCCACGTCAAGATAATTGATCGGAGAAAAAGGCTTGAATAGCCATGGCCTCGGGATCCATCTATCATTTCAAATATTTATGTTTTTCCCATCACCGAAACATTATATTATGCCTTGATCTATAATTTTCTTTGCTTCTTAAATACTCCTCCAAATGAATGATGGATCTCTTCCTAATACTGCCTCTTCAATGTTGCCAGAAGGGAAGCATCTGCCCTTCAAAGTTTTGTACACTAATAGAGTCTTGATCCCGTAGAAGATGCCAACATTGCTTCCCCAACAATGCCAAGTTAAAGATAGAAAGGCTTTTGAAACCCATCCCTCTTGATGCCTTGGGCTTGCAAAGATTTATTCAATGATACCAATGGATAACTTTAGTGGTCGAAAAATTCCTCTGCCAAAAGCGAGCAATAATATTTTCAATTTCGCTACACATGGTCAAGGGAGGTTTGAAGATACTCATTGCATATGTTGGTATTATTTGGACTACTGCTTTGATCAAAATCTCCATGCAACCTATGGATAGGAATTGCCCCTTCCATCCCTCAATACGCTGAAGAATTTTCTCTTTGATCGAAGAGAAAGCCTTCCTTTTAGCCCTACCGATCATAGAAGGAAGACCGAGATATTTATCAATATTTTGTTCTTCCTTAACTCCCAGTAAATTCATCATAACAATCTTATTTTCTCTACAGATGTTTTTGCTAAAGAGGAGACCCGATTTTTCAAAGTTAATTTGTTACCTAGATGCCCTTTCATAGAAATCCAAAATTCGTTTGATGCACTGACCCTCTTTTTTGTAGGCCCTAAAGAAAAGAATGTTATCATCAGTGTAAAAAAGGTGAGTAATGTTGGGGCTATCTCTCCTAGCTGTAATGCCATAAACATACCTGTAATGTTAATGTTTATTGATAAGAGATAATAGCCCTTCTGTACAAATTAGGAATAAATAAGGGGAGAGTGGATCACCTTGTCTAAGACCTCATTGAGGAAAGATGTGACCAAAGCAAGAGCTATTGAAAGAGACATTATATGTAATAGAAGATATGCAATCCACAATGCTTTTGATAAACTTTGATGGAAAGACTATTGCTTTCATCATATTTTCTAAGTACACAATAACCTTTTAGGCCCTTTTTCCTCCTTTTCATAGTGTGAAAACATTAGGTCACAATGATGTTATCATATATGAGACGCTTAGGAATAAAAGTGCTTTGATTATCAAAAATGATGGAAGGCAATATAACCTCGAGTCCACTAGCTAGCGCTTTAGCAATTACTTTATAGATAACATTACATAAGCTGATCAGACGCAAGCCTTGCATATGATTCACACCTTGGGATTTGGGAATAAGGATTATGGTAGTAGAATTGATTTCCTTGAAGCTTCTTCCTTCTTTGAGGACCTCTAGGCAAAACTTGCTCACATCCTTCACGGTGATATTTCAATATTTGTGATAGAAGATTGCATGGAAGCCATCGTTAGATTCATTCTTAATATACTATTTTATAGTCAAAGGAAAGAAACAATTATTGAGTGCTTGATTAAATATGATATTACTATTTTTAATCTTATCTCTCTCTCTCTCTCTCTAAATCCCCCCACCCCTCTTACTTGATCTGCTCCAGGTTGAATGTTATGTGTCGTCCTTAGATATCAAGGTATTATTTACTTTCCACTGTGTGATGGCCTAAAATAGAAGAGAACAATGAGTAATTATCATAGTAATATCCATATGATTAAATCAAAACTACTTGGATATGGAGTGGCTGCTGACAAATTTTCAGATAGAGGAACACAAGAATGAATAATTTTATATTGAAAATGAGAGAAATTTCTGAGCTATATGAGTAAATAACATAATCTCAAATAGTGGAGATATTTTTAGAGGCAAAATCACATGGCTAATAATAGAAAACTTTGTAGTTAAGCATACTTGAACTGAAGTAGTATTAAAAAAATTGATCTCTTGAGAAGTATTTAAGTCATGAAGTTCTTAGAAGCTAAAGAAAAAAATTCTTCTTTGTTTGGATCGCAGAATGCTATAATATGACATCAAAGCCGATCTCCCACACTATAATGTGGTTCAAGAACAAACCATATTGAAGCTAATAGGCTTGTGAGGACTTGGGATTAAAGAAAGCAAGAGCAGCTCCTGACAGGCTTCTAGGTAGAAGAAACATGAATAAATCATCTTATATCGAAAACAAAGAAAAATTTCTAAACTGCATAAATAAATAATGTAGCTTTAAATAATAAAAGTACTTTTTGAATTATAGGATGTTACATATTGAACCTCATAATCTTATTTTTGAAATAGTGCCTCAACATCATAATATCACAATCTCATGTATATAGTTCAAAAACTCCACTCCACTTTTGAATATAAAATAATTCTTCCTTATTTTTGTGTTTTAAAAAAAATCTTCCTCATGTTCCTCTTATTAAATCTAAAAAGTTGTTAGGAGTTATTTATTGCGCCAGTGATTTCTTTTCATTGGGATATCACTAGGTCACCTTTTTTGACCATGGGCATCATAAACTCACCAACTTTTACTTAGTCCTTTGTCGATATAATTTGTACTATGAGTGATTAGCTTTAATACTAATATGTTTGTGGCACCCCCAAATGTCAAAGTATTGCTAGATTTGTTTTACTATGCCTTTTTGACCATGAGCTCTCTCGTGTTCTATCTCTCTTTCTATCATCTCCAAATGAAAGGCTTGGTGAGGAGGTTATTAGGCTCTTGACTTCTCTCTTGTCTCTCTGTCTCTCTCTCTCTCTTTCCTCATTTGCTTCCTAATAATTTGGGTGGGGGGCATGCATCTCCCTAATAATTTTTGTCATCTGCTCTTGCAGGACGCTCCTGATCTCCACACTTTCTATACTGTTAATTGATCATTGGTCTAGGCCACCATTTCAGCTCTCTCTCCTCATTCCATTTCCATTCGCCTCTTCCAACTAATCCATTCCCTTTAGCCAACATGCTGGACAAGATCGAGCATTGGCAGAGTTGGAGGGAGAGAGATAGACATAAAGAAAGGGAGCAAGGGGGAGGGGACAGTGTGTGATGACAGCATGGAAAAAGAGGAAGTGCTAGTTCCCAGAAATAGAAAAGAAAACTAAGAGAATGTAAAAGAGAAGAAAAAGAGGAAGTATAATAATAACTATATATGAAAATCATTTAAAGGATTTACGTGAATGTATCTAAGACGATCTAAGGAATCGAGATGAAAGAAATAATGAGATTTAAGAAAAATTATTTGTTAACCTCTTGAACTTGAAAGCATTTACTCAAAGGCCTCGTCTGGTTTGAGGTATTGTTTTTACCCAACACAAATTTTAATTATAAAAATCAACTTAATTTCACATTTAATACAAATATAAATATTAAATTTAAAATATTTCACATTTTATACACGCTAATGCTCATTTGGAGCCGCTGCCCTTTTTAATATGATTATGTTTGAATTATGATAATAGCATAGTAAAATATTTATTTCAGAAAGTCATTAAAGCTTAAATTTTGCCACAAGCCAAATGCACAGATTTAGCTATTTTACTAAGACAATGTTTGATTTAAGTCATAAATATTATATCATATTATCTAAATATTTTATATTTTAATTGATAATTTTATAATTTTTTATAAAATTATTATATATATCGAATATAATATTCTCCTAAATTAATGAAAAAAAGATTATCTAAAAATTAAGGGTATCACTTTCGAACTTATATTATTATTGAAATTATAGTGTCAATGAATGTAATAAAAAAATCTTATAATTCTGAGTAAAAAACTCTATATATAAGGCAGTTTGCCTTTAATTATTTTTTTTATCTGAATTAAATTTAATCTAAACACATTAAATATAAATTATAATATTAAAATTAATAGTGTAGCTTTTCTTAGTCAAATGGAACGGGAGCCTACCGGGATCTAAAAGAGATGCCAGAATTTATAATCTTAATTGAGATAGAAAAAATTATATAGTTTGAAGCAAAAAAAATAAATAAAATAACATTAAAATTAATTTATTTATATTTTATATAAATTTTAAAATAATTAATTTATTTTATTTTACTTGTAACATTAAATCTTTTAAATTAATTTTATTTCAAAATTTTGAACGAATTTCAAAACAAAAAAACACTTTGTTTGGTTAATATTCAAGTTAAACATAACTTTTTTTTTAAAAAAAAATAATTTATACAATTCTCAATACATCAACTAATTTTATTTAATATTATCACAATTAACTAATATTATTTCTCATCGTATATATATATATATATCTCAAAAAAAATTATATTTTTTTATAAAAATTTGAAAAAATAATCATGATGAATTTAGGCAACAACCAAATAAAGGCTAAACAAATCTTTCCTTTTATGTCAAATAAAAAATAAATCATAAAACAATAGTTTTTTTTTTGTATTTTGCAATAATCATATTATTCTTCCTGTCACTGCAACCTCGTTTTTGAGAGGCACCCTTTCTCCAAAGTTACAGAAATATTTTGTCGAGTTCCTTAGAGAGAGTTGTCTCACGCCCCACTCCAAAATTGGCTTGATTCTAAGATGTAGAATCTATGTTGAACCACCACTTAGCGGGATTATTAGGAATTGAATCTCTTTCTTAAGCGCGTTGAGACGCAGCAGTTGAATGGGCATCTAGGCGTAAAACAACGTTTCGGTGTGGGCAGCGAGAGTGGTACCAAATCGAGAGAAACTCTGAACACTAAATATGATCCCAAACAGGGGTCAAGGCCGTCAGCTAGTGAGACGATGGGGGATAAGCTTCATCATCGAGAGAGAAACAGTAAACACAAGATCTCAAAACTACATTAAAAAGACTTCACAATATAGGACAAGCACATAAGATGGTCTAAAAAAAGAAAGAAGGCACAAACTTTAAGGACTTGGATGTAATTTAGACGCTTCCGTGTCCTCGCTGACGGTCGTATCTTTGAACGAGCCGTCGCTTGGGATCATCGGCAGCACCTGCTCCTGCTGCGGCACGATAACGTCGAGCAAGTACGGCCCCGGCGTCTCCAGCATCTCCCTCATCGCCTCTTTCACCTCCTTCTTCCTCGAAACCCTCGCCGCCGGAATCCCGAACCCCCTGGCTATGGCCACCAGGTCCGGATACACCTCCTTCCGGTTCTCCGGGTCCCCCAAATACGTATGAGCCGCCGGATCATGGCGCTGATTCTCTAACTGCGCCACCATCCCCAGCTGCTGATTGTTCAGCACCACCATTTTCACTGGAAGCTTCTCCACCTTCACCGTCGCCAGCTCCTGCACGTTCATCAGGAAACTCCCGTCCCCGTCGATGTCCAACACCGTCTTTCCCGGGTTAGCCACCGCCGCTCCAGCCGCCGCCGGCAGCCCGAACCCCATCGTCCCCAGCCCGCCGGAGGACAGTAATTGCCGAGGCCTCTTGTAGGTGTAGTACTGCGCCGCCAGCATCTGGTGCTGCCCGACGCCGGTGCTGATGATCGCCTCTCCGTTCGTCAGCTCGTCCAGCACCTGGATCGCGTACTGCGGCGGAATCCATCCGTGGCTTAACTCTTTGTAGGTCAATGGGTAAGCCTTCCTCTGCTTCTCGAGCTCCTCCTTCCATGGCCGGAAATCCAGCCGGCGGTCCATGCCGGAGCTCTCGATCAGCTCGTTCATCCCTGCCAGCGCCGGCTTTACGTCGCTGCAGATGGACACGTGCGCGTTCTTAATCCTGCCGATCTCCGTCGAATCGATGTCGATGTGGACGATCTTCGCCCGGGAGGCAAAGGCCTCCAGCTTTCCGGTGACCCGGCTGTCGAACCGCACGCCGAGGGCGAGGAGGAGGTCGCATTTGTCGGCGGCGTAGTTGGCGTAGACGGTGCCGTGCATGCCGAGCATCTTGAGGGAGAGTTCTCCGGCGGTGGGGTAGACGCCGATGCCCATCAGAGTGGTAGCGACAGGGATCCCTGTGAGGTCAGCGAAGCGGCGGAGCTCCGGGGCGGCGCCACTGCACCCGCCGCCTACGATGATGAGTGGACGGCGGGACTCAGAGATGTTGCGCAGAACCTGTTCGAGTAAATGGCGCTGAGGGGGGTTGGGGAGGCGGGAGAGGTAGGCGTCGATTTGGAGCGGGAGGTTCCAGTTGGGGACGACGAGCTGCTGCTGGACGTCCTTGGGGATGTCGACGAGGACGGGGCCGGGGCGGCCAGAGGTGGCGAGGACGAAGGCTTCTTTGATGACGCGGGGGATGTCGCCGGCGCTGAGGACAAGGTAGTTGTGCTTCGTGATGGGGCGGGTTATCTCCACGATGGGGGACTCCTGGAGGGCGTCGGTGCCGATCATAGAACGGGGCACCTGTGTCAAATCAATTTTCAACTTGGATCATTTTCGGTTCAAAATTAAACTAAAAAAAATTAATTTTATTTTAATTTGATTTAAAATATAAATAATTTTTTTATTTTCATTTAATTTAAAATATCAATAAAAAAGAATACAATTTAATCTCAGTCTAATTTAGGCTTGGCTCATAATTTAAGCTTAATTTGATTTCAATTGATATTCAATATTTCAATCAAAATTTTAATTATAAATATGTTTATTTATTCAATCAAATTAAATTTTATTTTCTACCTCAATTTAATAATTATAAATAAAAACAAAAAATAAATTTGCAATCAACAGAATTTATATAAAAGTCATGATAAAAATTTCGAGTTATAAAAATATTCATTTATTTTTTATTGTGTCAATTTAATTTTCATCTAAAATTTGCTTCAAATTTAAGGAAATTGCCTTTGGGTCCTTGAGGCCACTTAGGCGCTTCAAACAGGTATTTATAATTTCACATAAATCCTTGACCTTCAGGTTCGATTTCAATTTTGTTCATTTAATAATCACATAATTATTAAAAGACAAAAATACTCTCTTCCCTCTCGCACCTCCAGCAAGTGAGGTTGCCGCCGCATTGTTTGTGCACGCGCTCGGGCCGCACTTGTAAGAGGTGGGAGAGATGAGAAATATTTTTGTTTTTTAATAATTATATAATTATTAAAAAAATTATATTGAAATTAGAGCTAGAGAACAAGTATCTAAGTGAAATACTTTAAATTTTAAAGACTTTAAAATCATTTTTTAGTTTTCAAGAATATTTAAATAATGCTGCTTGTTCCACGTCAGTCATAGGAGATGAGGAGAAGTTATTGAGTTCGGACTGCGCATCGTTCGGAACCCAATTAGAGGGGCCCACGTGTGCCATACAGCTGGGTCTGGGCACATGTGGCGTCCTCTGATTGGGCGTCCGAACGGTGCGCCGTCCGCACCCAATAATTTTTCGATGGGGAGCAGGGCAGGACTATTTTGGTCATTTTCCCTATAACCACTTATTAACAGACTAATTGACGAAAACACCCAATTGTACATAATAATGACATCAAGAATCATAGTTAATTAAAATGCTTTCAATTTAGTGTAATTTTCTCTATAAGATTTTTTTTTTTTTTGAAAACTCTATAAGATATTATTGGCTCTTACTGTATGCATGTCAAATTATTTATTTTAACTTACCAAAACTGGATTATAGTGGTCAATAATAATAAATTTAATCAAAATTTAGCGAATTAAAAATGAGGAAAATTCAGATCTTAATTTCGGCTCATAATAATTTGATCTATTCATACACTTCAATTTTATATTGCATTGACATTGTATAAGGAATCTTTCGTTTTTTAATTTCTCGAATAATAAATAAAAATAAAATAATTAAAAAAATAATTTAATATTTTTTATCGAGCTAATGGAAATGACAATTGTCACTATAGAAATGCCTAAATGCAAAAGAAAGGAAACAAACGAAGATCTATGGACAAATCAACAAATTCAACTGCTTTTTAATATTTAAGATTTATATAAAATATGTTTGAAATTTGATAATATAATTTTTTAATTTTATTTGAAATTATAATTTTGTTAGATGACAGGATATTGTTTTAAAAAATTAATTATTTAATTAATAATATATTCAGTTAATTAAAAATAATAAATTATTTTTTAATAAAATAAAAGTTAATAAATTATTGCTATAAAATCACATCTAAATTTTAGATAAAATTGAGTATATCTATAGTAATTGACAGGGAAATATTTTTAAAAGGATAGAGATTAGAGTTTTTAGTTAGACTTTGAGATAAAAAATTAAATAAATTATTAATTTTATTATTTTGGGTGGCTAATATGAGCGGAGCTCTTGATTAACTTTATGCAAAAGAAATTGCAGCTAAAAAAATTATTCAGATGTCCAAAAAATTATTTTACAAAATATTATTCTTGAAGGTGACGTGAGGCAATCGGTCAGCGTAACAAGAAGAGAATCATTTTTTGATCAATTTTTTTATCATGTATTGTCAGAACTATTTGAAATTGTTCAGAATTCACGACAAAATGAGAGGGGAATTCTGTTGCTCACAATTTAGCCAAATTTGTTCTCTCAATAGAAAAATTTTTTAGTTTGGAGAGGTGATTTATTAAAATTTATTATAAATATGTGAGAGAAATATTGTAATTATTTTTCTATTAATGAATGTATGAAATCTTAAATTTTATCAAAAAAAATGACGAAAACTCCTCAGCTTATGCTTTAAAAAAAAAATCTCAGTTCAATTATATTATGTAACAAAAAAAATATTTAAATTATAGAAATATATATATATATATAGAAATAGAAATATATATATATATATATAGAAATAGAAATATATATATATATATATATATTTAATTTACTAAGTTGTCACCTGGCTTGTAATGGCGACGAGAGGAACAGAGTCGAGGAGGGCGTCGGCGAGGCCGGTGACGAGGTTAGTGGCGCCGGGGCCGGTGGTGGTGATGCAGACACCGGGACGGCCGGTAGAGCGGGCGTAGCCCTCTGCGGCGAAGGCCTCGCCCTGCTCGTGGCGGAGGAGGTGGTTCGTGATGGCGGACGAGCGGAGCAGAGCATGGGTGATCTCCACGGAGCCGCTGCCGGGGTAGGCGAAGACGTCGGTGACGCCCTCGCGCTCGAGGGCCTCTACGAGGACATCGGCGCCCTTGCGGGGCTTGTCGGGGAGGAAGTAGCGGAGGGGACGCCGCGGTGCGGCTATGGGGGCCGCCGGCGAGCGGCGGTCGGTGGAGATTACGGCGGATATGGGGGCTGGACGGCGGCTGCGGCGGACGGGAAGAGGGAGGGGGCGGCGGGGTGTTAGGGTTATGGTGGAGGAAGTGGGTTTGGTTAGCTGGGTGGCAGAGGAGTTCGCCGCCGGAGTTGACGTCATCGGAGAATTGGAGGAGAGAGTTGAGAGTGAGTTCGACGCTTGATTCCTTGAAATGCATTAGCTTCTGTCTCCATTTATAAGGAACAACTTATTGGGTTTTTTTAAGTATAAATTATAGATTTTTTTTTTAAATGCAAATAAATTATAGATTTTTTTAATGGAGTAAATTATAGATTATTACATATTGATTATTATTACAAATTAACTATAATACGTGAAGTCATATACCTCATATAACATCCCGTGATCTCCACTTTACCTCAATGATTCTCCCCGTCCTCTTCAGTCAGTGTGCTTAAGTTTTTGTCAAGAGGTCATCCATCCCAGTGCTACTTCAGCCTAAGCACACTCAACTATAGAGTTTTTTCATTATTAGCCTCATGATTTTGCCCCAAAAAGCATCTCTTTTATTTGGAATCACGTTATCTATTTATACAACTCAGGATCTCCCTCCCTTTCCGATGTGGGACGATTCAGTCCTGCGCCCCTTTCACCACTCATTATTTAGCTAAGAAGCCTGTTAGGAGCCGCACTTTACCTCAGTGATTCCTTTCTCTTAGAACAGTGATACCTAATTGAGATGCTGCAGTAGCGGCCATTCTCCCGTAGTATTTGAGTACGTGCCTTGAGGTAGATAACTGTTGAAAGCATGGAACAAGGTTCAATATTGGAGGGAAGGAACATTGCAAGTACTTGGTAAATATTTCAAAACATATTAAGAAAAAAATTAACAGTGAAATTAATTTTTATGCCTCACGATGCAAAAAAGAAATAAAACATTATGGATTTATATGAAATACGAATCAAAATTCGTTAACGGAGAAAGGAAAAGTGGTCAATGGTAGATTATGTGAGCTTCATTAATACCGAAATAACCTTATAGCAATGGCTACTATACTGCCTACTCATATTCATAGTCAAACTACGCCTTAATAATGACCAACTTTTTCTATCCCATGACCTTTGCATTGTACAATAGAGGAATAGCCTATCGGCTTATTGACGGTTGCATTCGAGTTAGATTTATTCGATCACTTTGTTCGATTGGCACCTGCTATATAACTGTAGGACCTAATCAGACTGGCCCTCCAAACTATTTGAAAATAATATTTGGAGGATAGTAGACGAACTAGTCTCAAAGCTGCCACATGTTCAAATTAGACTAACGTGATAAATTTATCCCTCAACACTTAGGAATATGAAAAAGTATATTCAAGTTCAGTTAACTACAAATCAATAAAATTAGCTGACAGGGCAAAAGGATACAAATTCAAAGAGATATTTTTTTTTTTTTGGTCATAAGTCACAGGCATTGTTGAAGTATGCAGATATTCTTTATCTAATTTAGATTTCTTCAACTATTTAATATTCATGAATTCTCTCCCTCATTCCGAGTACCGCTACCTACTACACTTTCAAATGAACAAAAAAAAATAAAAATCAAATATCCGTTACGTTCACCGAGTTATGAGTTAACATCACACGCAGATTCACAATTTTAAAAATTCTTCGTTCGAGCTTTTGGGCCCCAGAAATCGCTTTCAGTAGGGGCGATGAGATCAATTTCACAAATTTTGTCAAAATTTTTTTTCACAACTTTAACAGAATTTTAATTTAAATTAACATTTTTTTATTTTAAAATAATGAGAATGGCTCTCTCTAAAGTAGAGTTTGGAGTTTATTTCTTTTTTGACTGCTGAGACTTTGGGAATCTTTCAATACGGATATAAATTGATTTCATGCTTGTACATTATCTGCTTAATATGAAATATTCTATTGGGCAAATTTCACCTAGGTCCTTGAGTTTAAGGGTTATTATCACAAAGTCCATGTTTTTAAAATTTATCATCGGGGTCCCTATATTTTCAAAAATGATCATCTGGGTCCTTTTTAAATTTTTTTATTATTAAAAAATATACAAATTACCATTATACCCTTACCCTCCCTCTCTCCGCCAGATCTGGTAGCCGCGCCGCCTCCGGCGGCCTCGCGCATCTCGAGGCTCCCTAGCTGCGCAGCGGCCACGCGGCGCGCAGTGGCCTCCAGCAGCCGGCGGCCGGTGTCGTGCGGTCGCGCGAGGTCGCCGGAGGCGGCGCGGTGAAGGCGCGGCTGCAGGATCTGGTAGAGAGAGGGAGGGTAAGAGATATTGGTAATTTTTATATTTTTTAATAATAAAAAAATAAAAAAGAGACCCAGATGATCATTTCTGAAAATATAGGGACCCCGATGATATAATTTTAAAAACATGGACCCGTGTGATAATAACCCTTAAACTCAAGGACCTAGGTGAAATTTACTCTATTCTATTTTTAACGTTTTTCTGATCTCAAGTGATGCTTTATAGAAAAAATTAAAGGCATTTTCGTTGGAGCAAATTTAATTTTATGAAATATTCTATTTTTAACTTTTATCTGATCTCATATGATGCTATATAGAAAAAATAAAGACATTTTCGTTGGAGCAAATTTAATTTTTCTTTCATTTTTGGAGGCAAAATAGTAAATTCAGAAGTCTGCTGAGAGTCTTCTATTCTTCACTCTCTTTTGATTGAGCTGCTGTAGGCCGCCGCCTACTCTCTTCAATTACGATCATACAATGCCCATTATCTTCCTCTTTTATAGCAGGTCGGCTTTGATATCATATTATAATAACCCACGACTTATATACAGACGTATTATTTATTTTAACTTTAAGAAACTACATGTTTCTAGGAGCCAATCATCTTAATACAAAATAAAAAATCTCTTTCTTTCATCAGCCTTCTGCCTTCTCTATATATGTAAATTGTTTTAAAAGAAAATAATTTTATCTATAACCTATATATATTATATTTATTGTTGAAATCTAAAAAGTTTGGCTTGATGATTGAAAATTATTTGATTTTTATTTATTGTTGAAAATCACTTGATTTTTTCGAGTTAAGTTAGAGCCGACATTTGATTTGATCGAGCCGGCTCGGAGATCCGATCGATTTAGATAAAAAAATAATGTTATATAAATATTATATATATATATAAAATAATTTTCATATAAATAAGATTAACAGCTTGTTCTTTGAGAGATTAGGGGTTCGAATCTCCTTGCATTATTATTTAAAAATTACATATATATTTTAAAAATTGTTTTTCTCTTCTTCAAAAAAAAAATTTTTTTTTTTTTAAAAACTAATGTCATTTAGTTCCGCATAGGGAGTTTGACGAGAAAATGGAGAGACTTATAAAAGTAAAAGTTGGCATTCTCAAATTAAATTAAAATTTTAATGAAAAAAGAGAATGACCAATTTGAGCTTGAAAAAATTTGACTCGAGTTGACTCAGCTCGAAATGAATCCAGCCACAAGCCGATTTAGAGCCAATGATTTTTTTTTTTAATCTCAGCTCGAGCTAACTTTAGCTCGGCTTGAACTCGAATCATTGTCGCGCCTGTAATTTAATTAAAGAGCATTGCTGTATGACTTACTAATAAATTAATTAATTATAATTTGGCCTTTAATTCACTAATAATTATTAGATTAAAATCCAAAATAAATTATTGGAACTAAACTACGTCGTTTTTTTTTAATTTTTATTTTTTGATAATACTACATTGCTTTTGTATTGCTAAATCTATTCCGTGTTTTCTAGCTCTGAAAATTTGCATATCTGAAGGAGAATGATGGAGTAAATTTCATCTGGGTCCCTCAAGATGGAGCCTAATTAATGATGCATCACAAACTCAAAAAATGATGATGTTTGGCCCATCGGATATGTTAGTTTTTTTCATTCTAGTCCTTAAAATCAATTTAAATATTTCATGAAGTATTAAACAAGCTCCATTATTGGATGGAATCAAATGAGAAAATATAAGAAATTTAAGATATTTTTACTATAAATGGATCCGATTTCAAGCCGAGCCAATACCAGATCGAAATCGAATCGGTCAAATTTCACTTGACTCAAAATCGGCTCGAAGTTGATCCCAATTCACTTTAAGCCAATTTTGAGTCATTTTTGAGCCGACTTGAAAAAAAAAACTCAATTACTTTTAGCTCATTAGCTGGCTCGTTTATGTCGACTCAATTTTCAATAAGTCTTTCTTGACTCGAGTCATAAAGTTGTTTCATTTTTAGAAATAGACGTAGATGCATGATGATCACGCCTCCACCTATTTGGTTAAGTATCCCAACTGGTGTAGCCGATGTTTATATATATACATATATATATTACTGATATAATAAAGTAATTAAATATCATAATTTTTAAATTCATGGATCTGCATGAAATTAAAAAACCTTAACTAGAGAATATATCATAGTTTTGAATATGGTTTAAATTAAGTACGCTACATATTTGATACTGCTTTTAATTATCAGATTTTTTTGTTGAAGGGAAAATGGACTTTTATGTCAAGTATTAAAAAAAAGATGACCTACTTTTAATTGTGCAGTAATGTTATATATATATATATATATATCCAAATAAAAGCACTTTTGCTCAAAGTTAAATTTACGCAGATTTATTTCAAAAATAAATTTCAAGTCAACGTATTAAATCTGACAAATTTGCTTTAATTTTGTTTTTTGCATCCAGCTTTTAATTTATTATTATTTTTTTAATTTATTTAAGTGCCAAGAGTTGGGGAAAAGCTGAAGTGTTGCCTGCAAATCTTCACAAATATTTAATATATTTAGGAAGAGTTTGCTTAAATTTATTTTTATGTAATTTCTATTTTTTAATTTGATTTTCAGGTAATTTCATTGAGCTTTAGATACACTCAATTTGACGTACGTCCATAAAATAAAAGATCTAATTACTAAAATATTCTCAAAGTTAATTTTTAATTATATTTTAATGAATAATTTTTAAAATTTGCTAAAAAAATCTCTACATTTTTCTTAATATTACAAAGTTTCTGCATTAATATATTTTTAATTTTATTATTAATATTTCTCTAAATTTTTAAATTTATATCATCACATATTCTCTCATTATTCCTTTCACTTACCACTGCCTTGCTGCTGCGGCTGGCCAACCTTTGTCCTACGGAGAGAAAGAAGCAAATTCGAAATTTCAAAATTGTGATAATAAAATATTCTTTAATTGCAGATGAAAATTATTATTTTAAATTTTTATCTAATAATTTTAATTTTTATGAACTTATGTCATTACAAGAATTTCAAATTAGGAATTTTTTAGTACATTTTTAAAAACTTTAAACTAAAATATAATTAAAGATTAACTATAAAAATATTTCAGTAATTACCAAAATAAAAACATGCAATTGCATCTCTAAAGCTTAAAATATTTTGTCGTGTGAATTAATTTTAAAGAATTCTATTAATTTGACCAATAATTTGAATTCTTTTAAAATTAAAAATATATATTTAAATATTGTTATATTTTACATAATAATAATAATTTTAATACTTCAATATATATTATTTTAATTTTTAAAATATACCTTAAATTTTAAAAATAATAACTTAACTGTTAAAATTAATAAAATTTATTTAAAAGATAGACACAACGTTTTGTTGGGCGGCCCTGTTTGGGCGAGGACCAAAATAGTACTAATTTAAATAATAATAATAATAATAATAAAATTATTTTAATAATTTTACACAAATTTTAATATTAAAAATAATATTTTACTTCACATACTCAATAATTTTTAATAAAAATATAAATTTTATTTCACATCTTAGATAAAAATACTCGATTTGAATATTTTGATCTAGAATGTGAAATAAAATTGATATTTTTATTTTAAATTATTGAGTATATAAAATAAAATAATATTTTTTATATTTAAATTTATGTAAAATAATTTAAAATATTTATATATTATTATTATTTTTTAAATTAGTACCATTTTGATTCTGTTTTGATCTCGCGTCAAACAGGAATCTTTGTTGTGATAAAAAGCAACCGCACTTCATTTCTAACAAAAAGAATAGAAAGAGAAGAGGATCAGACGTTGGGATGTTAGTCTTCTTTGCTTATAAAAAGGGCCTCATTTTGCACAAAGATTCAATAAAAATTTTAATTATAAAAATTAATTTTACTTTATATCTAATATAAATATAAATATTAAAATTAATTTTATTTCATATTTTATTATTAAAACAAATCTTTTCAATTAAATCTATAAAATATTTTTTTTCTTGAAAATCAACTCTCTAACTAAGAGAACGCATTTATAAGTATAAGTGTAGAACTCTTTGCAATACTTTAGGGCTTATTAAGCCTTCTCTGTTTGGTTAAAGGAAAACAAAAATAATTTAAAAAGTTTTTATAAAATTTTTTAAAAAAATATGTATAATGTGAAATAAAATAAATTAATTATATTAAAATTTATATTAATGTAAAATAAAGTGATTGTTTAATATTAAAATTTATATAAAATAAAATATAAAATAAATTTAAAATTTTAATCATAATTAAAATAAACAATTTTTTTAACCAATTGCCAAATAGAACCTAATAAAATCATTTTAATTCTACCCAAATCAAAATAATAATTAAAATAACAATAATAATAGTAATAATAAGAATAATAAAATTTTATTATATTTTATATAAATTTTAATATAAAATATTTTATTTTATTTCATATATTTAATTATTTTTAATAAAACTATTAACTCTATTTCACGTCCTACGTTAAAATTTTTATTCATTAAAAATATAAAATAAAATTAATAATTTTAATAAAAATAATTTAATACATAAAATAAAATAAAATATTTTTTATATTAAAATTTATATAATATATAATAAAAAGTTATTTATTATTAAATTAACGTCATTGCCATTATCCAAAAAGATCAGCAGCACTACCTTGCAGCCAAAGGGCCCACCTTCACCTGACATGAAATCATATGAAGCATGTCTAATGAATTTCAACCACATATAAATGAATATAAAAAAAAACATAATCCTATTTACAATCATGTTATTTAAAAAAATTATCTATTTAATTTAATGATATATTCAGATAATATTAAAATAAATTACAAGACTCTCACTCTAAAATAACATCTAAATGACACCTAAAATCCAAATCTTAATATCATCCTGATTACAATAGATGAAAGTAAATTTAGATTTATTTTTGGGCAAATTACGCCCAAATCCGCATTTTTAATATCATAACATCGGGGTCCTAAGTTTTAATAAATTATTAAATCAATTTTTTTTCTTATTTTTTATTATTAAATTTTTTAAAATTACCGTTTTATCTCTGCCATTCTCTCTCTCCTTCCGATCCGGCGCACGCGCGTGGGCCGCGAGGCCCGTGCGCCTGCGCCGGATCGAGAGGAGAGAGAGAGAGATGGTCGCGCGACCCGCTGGCGGCCACGCTGGCGCCACGCGCGTGCGCCGAATAAGGAGGAGAGAGAGAGAGGTATAATAAAATGAATATCTAAACAACATTAAATCAAACTCCCCGTAAAAATAAATTACTTACGATTCATGAATGTGATTGCTGGATTTCTCTTCCGGCTTCCCAACCCTTCCTGTACCACGAGCTATTAGCCTATTACAAAAAGCAGAGTAACAGTAATAACAATTTATCACTGTGTTTAAAATAAAGTCATTCTAATGGATTATCAGAAGGAAAGCAATTTCAGCCTTTTTACCAGCTCTTACATCACCTTCAAATCAACCTATTGTATAATCAGTACAAAATGAAACTACAGGCATTTGGTACCATAACCAGTGGAATAAATTGACAAACTGACTGAAGTCTGGCACGAAATTCTTCGATTAAACTCGACTATCCTCAACATTCTTCGAGCTTCAAGCTCTTTCTAAAGAAGTTCTATTCATATGCCCCAAAATTTCATTTAGTTCAGGAGGGCAAGGCACTGAAAAATGTTGAGAAATGCCTTTGCCTTCACCATGCCAGTTTCTTTTAGTCATTAACCACGGTTGGGCTAATGTTACAGTAGTAGTTATCATACAAATATTATTAAGGGAGCGTTTGGTTCAATGTTAATTTGATGTTATGTTATGTTATCTAGAGAAGACAATTGTTTAGTTTAATGACATCTACAAATAATCTTCTATTAGATTATAAAATTATTAGTCAAAAGATGACATCTAGATGTCATGACATCTAAATTACATAACATAATACCAAGATAACAACGAACCAAACGCCCCCTAAATAAAAACTGATGAATCAGCCCGCTCCCTCCTATATCTACAAGTAAAATAAAGCCAAGAAAAAGGCTACAGATGGAAAATTGGAGCAAAATTTGGGAAGGGAGTTTACTTCCTTAGAAAAGAGAGTTGAAAGTAAGGATTGTTGCAGCAATTGAGACAATGCATATCAATAAAGCAGGGAGCAGAGTGACATTCAAAAGCTTGCTTTCACCCAAGTAGCCAGCTAGTGTGATTGCACCATCTGCAGCTACTCGAGCCAAGGTTCCAGCCTCCGTTGACAATAGGCCGCCATTGTAGGTTCCTCGGGAAAGTCGCGATGACATCACTTGAGATAAGAGAGATAAATTGATCCCTGCAGTCACCATATTAGAGAAGTGATGATACTCAAAGTTTTTTTTTTGATAATGATACTCTGATTAATGTTGCAATAACAACAACAAATTCCTAGTTTTAAACCAATTGGGGAAACTAGATGGATTTTTCTTCTCCATTGAGATATATATACTTAATGCTCTTTGCGAGTGAAAGTGGAAAGTAAAGAAAGTCGACGAATAATGATTATATCTCAATCTTTTTGATTTCCCATCCTATTTTTTACACCAGTACCTGCCATTGACCTTTACATAAAAGGCCCATTAGGTCAATACTGGACATTCCATAACTTTTTTTTTTTTTGAAAATACATTGCCATAACATTTTAAATATATTTCATTCGTCTTATCCTCTATTAATTCCAAGCCCATCCAACCCTCATACAATGATTTCTCATGTGATCCTCTCTAGAAAGTTAAGCCCGATTATTCTAAACTGTTTCTTCTGATGTTTGTTTTGAGAGCAATTTGCATAAATTTAAGAATTATGAAAGCAAATATACATAAGATTCAGGAGGAAGATTCATGTATCTTTTTGCGGATACGACCAGATGAGCTAATATACTAGAGAGAGTTATCCGGAAGGGATATGTTAGTTTCAAACCATCAAGTGGTCCTTGTGGTTGGAGAAACGCATATACCATGAATTCAAGATATCACCATTCACAGTAAACATATAAACATTTCCCAATAATGGGGATTTTAGTTTAATAAAGGAAGAAGTCTGTCACCATTCATGGCAAGCATATATGACCTCTAGACGACATCAACATTGAGATAAACTCACACCATTTCTTTACATTATACCAGCATGAACAGTTTAGGCTTCTGCTTTTGCGTCAAGACTTTTGGTTAAATTTTGCAAGGTCCATGGACTTTTGGTTCTTGGATCATCTTTAAGAAATATTACATACAATAGGCCCTCATCTAATGAAATTGCTAAGTTACAGCTAATTTTATCATGTATGGGTAAATGTGTTGGATGTAAAATAAAGTTAGTTTATTGTATTAGAGTATGTAAGATGTAAAATAAAATTAATAGTTGTATTAAATATGTGTAGGATGTGAGAATAAATTAATTTTTTATACTGAAATTTATGTAAGAGGTATAATAATGTAATTTTGTAATACTTAAATATTGTATTGGATGTGCAAGATTATGACTAAAAAAGCTATTATAATTTTTTTGTTATGGCTGCCAAACAAACAAAGAATCAACTTTTTGTTCGTGCAATTATTCTCTAGGTCTAGGCATATATTTTCAACTTCATGCCTAGTTTCTAACTATTACACTCATTTACAATATTTTTGAACATTGTACAGGTTGAGGACATCACCCCCCTTTGGCTTTCAAAAAAAAAAAAACAAACCAAAACAGAGACGGATTAATGGATCATAATAATCTAAAACTACCAGTATTGCATCATATATATATACTAGAAAATTCACCAAACAACGATACCTTCTAGAACTTCTGCAGACACGAACGTGATCAGTGCGGAACAAACATATTGAGCAACGGTATAGTTTCTTGTGACATGGAAGCTCAAGGCTACGCCAACTAACATCAAGATCTCAGATGCTAGCAGAATTTTCCTGCAAAATTTTCCAGAATTAATAAAAGATTTCTTCAAATTTTCAAAAAAGCTATATACCAAGCAAAATACTGCTTAACATATTTACATTCGAAGGTGAAATTTCTACAAGAGTGAGTGCAAATGAATTTAAACAACACTTTCTAGTTACTATCATGAAGATTCCAACATAAATATTTGAATATGATGGAATATCATAGCAATAGAAACAAAATTTAGACAGAAAAGCGGAGAAATAAAAAAATAATCAAAAACAAAAAAAATGTAAATAAGATAATCCAAGCTTTTCAAATGACCAAAGAGATTGCTTGATGACATATGAGCAATGAATTCCGACTAATATGCAAAATTGAAAAGAAAAAAGGTACAATTCCAAGAATAGTCTCCAATAATGTCTGAATTGCTTTTACCTGTCTTCAAACATGTTGGATAAATAAGTTCCAACAATGGCATTGACAGGAAGAACTGTAAGCCCCAGTATTGCTAGAAATAATGCAACTGAACTGGTTGTCCAATTAAAATAATAAGCAGTAATTACACTTGATTCAGACAACAAAATCTCCATTCCAAACTTGAGCATGAAGTAGATTAATAACTGAACCTGCAAAAAATAACAAACAAATATAAGAAACTCAAATGGCCTTTTGATCAGATAAGAGGCCTACTATATAGCGACAAGGGGACTGCAACAGCTGGGGACTGCAAAGGTGGCAAAGAGGGAAGAGCAGCAGCTGAGCCGAAGATGCAAAAGAATGGAGCTGAATGGAGGTCTGGTTGGGAACGTGATGTGTTGGAGTGAACCGCCAAATTTTTTCTGTGATGTGCTTAAGATCAATTATGCCCCTCTTTGTACACAAACAAATGAGCTCACATGCATATGAATATAGACGACAAGTCACAACAATAAATAACCAGCTTAATAAAGAGAACCATTTTTGGTTGGAAAATCCCCTAGATTGAGAGAAACACCATGGGCTTTAGTCTTCCCAGATCACTATGACGTTTACGACTACACACAAGGAAATCTAAGGGATTACAAGTTCATCAAGAGCTAAGCATACTCTTGGTATACACAAGAAGTCATCAACAACAAGATGGATTACAGCAAGATAAAGAAAAAGATTTGGAGAGATCTCAACAAAGCAGAGAATGAAAGGAGAATCTTCACCGATTTGGGTTAGCAACAAGAAAAGTTTGCCATGGTGAGAATGCAAAGAGAACAGCTCGGATTTCTTCTCCCCTCTCCTTTCTTCTTCCCCTTGTCTAAGCTCTAACTCAAAAACCTTGTTAGAATATGGGAATGATAGTGAAGGGGCTATTAAAAAGGCATTATGCAGAGAAGGGCAGATAAGCTTGAACAATTTCATCTGGGTCTGTGACGTGGGACAGATAAATGAATATACAAGTTCAAAGATCAACAAGTTTGAATAGCAGATTAAGCGAATTTCAAGAACATGCCTCATCTTTGATAAAAATCAACATCCACTATTGGCCTCCAAACATACATTCCCTATGTCATCTATTTTGAAAGAATCACGACTACTATACTAGAACTCACTGTGGGATGTGAAATGAAAGCAAGCGTCAAAGTCAAATACTCAATTGCTACTCTCATACGTGAGACTGAGGATCCCATCATTGTATAGAAAGAACAATTCTCACTTCCTGCAAGTGTTGTAATTCCCCCCTTCTTTTCTTCATCTCTTGTATGCTTTCTACGCTCTCTTCTCAAGGCCATGAATTTCAATCCATTTCTAGACTTGGATTTTGCATAGACTTGTAATGTTGATAATCATGGTATAGCTTTCTACTTTGACTCCCCCACCCCTTATAACAACTATCTCACCACTCAAAGTAGTGCCTTAACCATTTCTTAGCATGCTATCTCTTACCATATCCAAAGTTAGCACACGGTTTGGATCCGAATAGCTAAGAGTTGCCATCAAGGTTTTCCAACTATCCGGAAGAGTAGTGCTTGCACCTCATCAATTCAAAGTTAATCTTCATGCTGGATAGGTTATTCAAAGCTTCTTGAAAGCTATTCAAATAAACTGCAACACTTTGGACATCTTTGCACTTCATGTTTACCAATTATCTAACATTGAACACTTTTTTTGAGTCATCTTTCTTTTATATAGGTTCTCCAATTTCAATTAGACCTTGTAAGCATCTACCTTGTGAGAAAAATTATGGAAGATAATTTGACCGTCTCATTTGTCTAATTTGGCCAACGATTTTTTGGTTCAACTTTACCCTCGCCTGTGGTCTTTTCTTAGGGTTTCTCTCCCTTTTACATAATGGGATAATAGATTGCTTTGCAGATGATATCCAACATTCGGGTCTTCCAATGGTGGAAAAATGATCCTCCATGTTGCTAGCACAAGAAAACTTCACTGAGAATTTCACAAAAAACCATGCGGGCTAAAATTTTCAACTAGATACCATTTCTTGTGGGGGAGAGCCACCAAATTTCTTCTCAAGAACGCTAACAAGTGCCTAAAATCAACTTGACCCCTCTTTGTACACAACCGAATGAGTTTACATCCGAATAAATCTACAACCAAATGCATCAGCAAGCTCAATAAAGATACAATACATATGAATGGAGAAACCTCTAAATTAAGGGAAAAGCCATGGGATTTGTCATTGTTTACTCTCTAGGAGATCTATAGATTACATGTCCACCAAGTGGAAAAAAAACTCTTGGTTGACACAAAGGTCAACATCAACAAAATGGACTACGACAATATAAAGAGAGAGAAATTTGAAGAGATCTCAATATTTGTTACATGTGATTGAATTCTTTAAGGACAACACGTGACCATCTTTTCGAGAAGCTTTCTGAGAACCTCAAACTTAAGAGTCAAGATTTTTGAGGTGTTGTACTTGAAAGTATTGACCATCCAAAGATTTTCGACATCAAATAGGTTTCTTAGGAAGGTTTCTTAAAGACAAGTGTTGAGATATTAGAAATCCAAGCTCGAACAGATTAGCTCAAAGGTAGAGATGAAAATTGTTAGTTGAATACATCTTTTAAAGAAGGTTCTTAAAAAAGTTTTCCTCGCGGCTTCTTTGTCTAGATTTTCGTGAAGATCCTTTTCAACTATGAAGTAGATCCTTTAGGACGTCCCTACAACATAAATGATAGTTGTATTTAGACGCATTTTTTGTACATTAACATGTAATGATTAGTTGGTGTGAAGCCCTAATCCCCTCTCTGTATAAAATATGTAAGGGTACATTATCTATCATTGTTTCCTCGTCACTAATTATGTAGCTTCTTTGAAGTTGGTGAAGAACTTTTTCTACTCTCCCATGGATTTTCCTACATAGATTACACGTTAAATCTCCAAGTGATCTACTTCTTTCTTCTTTTTTTGGTTGGTCACTCATCGATTGCTTATCAATTTTGATTTCACAAATGTTGTCGTCATGATGTCACCAAAGTAGGGAAGCAAATTAGAGATTTTTCACTGATTAGGGTCAAGAAGAGCATGCTAAATATGGTGGAAATGCAAAGGGAACACCTTAGATTTCTTCTCTCGTCTCCTATCTCCTTTCCCACTTCTCTTCTCCTTTTGCTCAAAACTCTGGATTTAGGCTGCTTCTTTTTAGCCTACAGGAATGGTAGCAAAGAGGCTGCTGGAAATTTTGCAGGGAAGAGCCCATAAAGTTGAGCTATTTCATTTCGGTCCACACAAGAAGGGACACACAACATGATTGTATTGGGGTGAATCAGAAGTGTCGCGTAAGAATAGAAGTGAATAGCCTTATTTATTGAAAGGTGTAAATAGCCTTATTTAGAAAGAATATACTCCAGAGTTTATTATTTCTAATGTTCACAACCAGATCCTTCTAGAACAGACGTAACTAAGCCAGGCATATCAAATTCATACAATTGAGCACAGTATCTAATTTAATCCAAGGCCGAACTTAATGAGCTTGACTACAAGGCCGAAACATTTGAAATGTATTTCACATTGAAACGGATATTATGGTGCTATGTTCACCAAAAAAAAGATATCACAAAGTGCAAGCCAAACATCTGTCATAGGCAGTTTGTCACGTTCATATTAGTCAATTAACAGCTACCATGAAGACAGTTTTATGATTTGACTATATAGGTGAAACACCAAACCTTTACTGCTGGTGTAAGTAGGCGATAGGCTGAACCAATTGAATTTGCAGGCTTGTGACAGTCCTCAGATGCCTCTTCACTCTCATCACATTCTTCCTCTTCTTCATTTTCATTGTCTTCTGAACCTAATAGCAGTGGCTGTGCAAGGCCACTTTCTAATCCATCGTCACCATCACGTCCTGTGATTAGAAGCATTCACAGCATATCATTAGTTCATTACAAAGAAAACACGCTGGTTTCTTTTTCATCTTGAATACAGATTGTTTTGCACAATCCAGTCTGATACGTGGCGTTTTTCAAAACTACAATGCCCAAGTGATTTTTAAGTTAATTCTATGATTTAATGGGGATTTCCACGTAAAACAGAAACACAACCAAAAAGCTTGCAGTTAAAATACATGGTGAAAAGATATGTCAGTTTCAACATAGCTGCTTTAATATTCATGAGAATAAGAATCTGCATGCCACATATTTCTTCAAAGGAATCTCAATTTAGATAGTCACAAAACATCAGCTAAAAAAACCAAAACTTATTGTGCTGCTTAAGAAATGAACAACATTTACGGGAATAAAAATATACAGATAACTCAATTGGATTAATTAAGTTTAAAAAACATTTTACTTACCGGTTGTTGTTCCATCTTGTGAAGATGTCTTCTCTCTGTTATCATGTACTGGTTCTCTAAATGAAATCCCCAACCAGATCAAATAAAGTAGCCAAGCCAGAGCCATAACCCAACCAGGTAATGTGTCTTGATTGATAGTAAGAGAATATATCTTGAAATTAGTTTGGAGCAAGCCAGCAAGCGCAGGGCCACAAGCCATTCCAAGAGCACTAGCGCTTACAAATCCAGCAGAAGCTTGCATTCTGGTTTTTAGAGGTACACAGTCACTTATATAGCGGCGATTCACAGCCCTTGCGGAACCCAACCTACATAAGAATTAGAAAAATAAAATATTACCCTAAATTTTAAATGCAGAAGCCATTAGAATTGACTGGTTGCTAGTAGCAATTGGCTGGTCTATAAGGAGAAAAGCACTACACACAACCTTTGTACATGGTAGCAGGCTTGATAAGGAACATTGGAATGGCAAGACAAAAGCCAAATTTAATATATGCCAAAAAGAACATAAAATGATAAGGTCCAATTTTGTTTATTAAATGCAAGCAAAACATACAATGGTACAATCTAATGTCACATGGAAACATCCCACTAAAATTGCTGGAAAGAGTCAAGAAACCTGCCATTACACACTTAAAAACGAGCAATGTTCTTCCCTGTAAAGGTCAAGGTAAACGTATGATTGCACATGTTGCATTGAACACAAATATGAAATATAAACATGTCCTTCTAACACATTGCTTAAAAGGCGACCAAAGTGTAACAAAAATTGCTTGTGACAATTCCAGATTAATCAGGTTATTCAGGAAATTGTTAGCACTCTAAATTATGATTTAAGATGAAATTTAGGATCTATGCTCTTTCCTTCGTAGTCCTAGGCAATCACCACCCAGCTAACAAGCAAGTTGTAACACTAAATTAAAATTGAGGAAACATAGATATACACCAACACTGTTGTTAATGGAAAAACCTCCCAAGGGGAAATTCATTGGATACTATCATAACAAAAGATGGTTTCTTACCCACAGAATACACGACCAACAAGAAGAACAGTAATAGATTCCAGATCATAAGCCAATGCGTACAAAACATTTCCCAAAATCAGAACAATGCCGCTGAAAATAAGAGGTTTGAAATATGATCTATTTGACCATGCACTGAAATAAACGGAAGAAAATACTTGGGCAATAGCCATTGATCCAATTATGACACCACAAACAGTGGGAGCAGCTCCAAGGCTTATGGAGTAATCATCGGCAGTAGGGACAATCACATAAGTGTTGACCATATAAAGGAATGTATTTGCCAGATTTAAGAGAAGAGAAACAAAGTGATATTTTGTTTCATCAACTTCATCTTCAGCAGAACTCGGTACATCCTCTTGCATAATAAGAGCATGTTTCCCCAAAAATTGTAGAAAATTTGTTGAATGTGTTAGCTTATCTACGGAAGCTTTTATCATATCAATAACAGGATCCTGGAAACAAAGATTTTTTGATTAAGGAAACAAAGTCAAAATTAGACAAATTAATAAAATGGACAGAGGTGCATGCATACCGCTCTTTCACGCTCAACTATTACCCACGAAAACAAATGAAATTACTCTTTCAAGTGTGAGACAGTCAACAATGATCAAAGATGCTTGGAAAGTTCTATATTTCAGTACCAAACATCGCTCTGAAATTCATCTTATAAAAAGGTAATATTTAACTGGTTGAACTTCTGGTAAGCAGGTAATCATAGTTTTTGAAATTCGTTGCATGCATATCATATGATCATAATCAGACTGTAGTTAACCATGCCATAATCAGCCTCTAGTTTAAACATGCTAACAATTCGAATAGTTCTCTTAAGAAAATGAGTTAGCTGTTATGTAATAATTAAAGATTGAATTTGCTATCATAATTGGCAGATATTTGCATGTTGTTTAAATAGTTGAACCTTAAAGAACTAACGGATAAGATCAAGTAATATACCTTTAAAGCATCTGATGGCTGATCATAAATGGATAGATAGCTTCCACGATGATGTTGAAGATCTACAAGATTGCGAGATAAAGCCCCGACAACAGCTCCTATTCCCTAATTTGGATTAGAAAATGAAAGCTATAATTTTTTTCACAAAAGAGGAAATTATTTACATATGAGAGATATTAGCAGGTGAATCAACATCACAATCTGATAAATTGACATCAAAATGCATACCACATGTTTGAAGACTTGTTGTAACTGAGAATAAGGATGATTTGACCGTGAAGTCACATAATAATCGGTGAATCTATAACCAAATCTTTTGTCAAACTTCTTCAATATCTTTCGAATGCCAGTAGCATTTAAATCAACAAATTTAAGAAGTTTTACAAGATCACGCCCCACTTCCCTGTATGCTTCATGGAGTTCAGATATCTGAGATATATCTGGGTGCTCTAAAAGATTAGACCGACGTTCTCCTAGTTTTTCTATCCTATTTGCAAGAAGTCCTTGCTGCTCTAGCAAAAATAGTACAATCTTTTCAATCTGGACAAAAAAAGACACATCAGAGCACCAGCATTTGCAAAATCATACAAAGATTTCAATTTTTTTTTTCAAAATTGACAGAAACCACACTGAAAACTCTGCATTTCAGACTGATAAAATGACATATTGATAAAGAAAAATTAAATAACAATTTAAACCGTGAAGTCACATAATAATCGGTGAATCTATAACCAAATCTTTTGTCAAACTTCTTCAATATCTTTCGAATGCCAGTAGCATTTAAATCAACAAATTTAAGAAGTTTTACAAGATCACGCCCACTTCCGTGTATGCTTCATGGAGTTCAGATATCTGAGATATATCTGGGTGCTCTAAAAGATTAGACCAACGTTCTCCTAGTTTTTCTATCCTATTTGCAAGAAGTCTTTGCTGCTCTAGCAAAAACAGTAAAATCTTTTCAATCTGGACAAAATAAAAACACAACAGAGCACCAGCATTTGCAAAATCATACAAAGATTTCAATTTTTTTTCAAAATTGACAGAAACCCCACACTGAAAACTCTGCATTTAAGACTGATAAAATGACATATTGATAAAGAAAAATTAAATAACAATTTAAATGCAGACTTTTCATCATGTGTTGTTTCTGTCAGTGATTATACACTGCTTATCTTGACTATTGCCACTGCAATGTCATACATGTCTGCATTTTTTTTTTCATCAGAAATACATGTCTGCATTTAAGACTATGAAAATTCTGCAATTTAATGATTCATATATTACTATTGCCACTGCAAGTGATCGGCACAAAATCCAAATACATTGTATAACATTGCCAAAGCATTTAGTAACTGATAGCCTTGAAGCCCAGTGATATGATATGCATACGAAATGACAGGCTAGTAAGCTACAATGAAGTTTTGGTTTTGACAATCAATAGCCAAATAAAATCACTGTTCATGGATTAAAAAAGTGCTGTACCATCCTATACTGAGTTTAGCATGGCTAGAACAGGATTGGAACAGATCTAAGATCGAATAAAATCCAGCAAAAATGCATTCTTGACAACATATAAGCATATGCGTAGCAACATCATAATGTGTTGATTTTTTACTCTGTTCACTGCAGTATTTCACCTAAACCATGCCATTACACAACTGAAGCTTAAGAAGGCACAAAACAAAACATGCAAATAATACTTGTTATAAAATTCCAAACCATGAAAAGGTGCAAATAAAATACAAATGGCCATAGGAAATGCAGAATTCTGCATAGTATTTGTGAAGTCTGCCTCTAAAACTTGAACTCTTTATGTCTCTGCATAGAATGAGTGTTTGCAGCATAGCATGTAAGTTCTCATATGCATCTGTTGTTTTTAGCAGTCCATGGGCATGTATCTTTATGTGCAATAAAGATTTAGCTAACGCAAAGAAAACCACTCCAACAAATGAAAGGATTAAGATCTTTTGAAATACAGGAACATTAATAAGAGGCACTAAGCCTTTTCATTTTGACTAAACACTTCTATTGGCATGTGAAGCAATAGAAATTCCACATCCAAGTCGTAATATGAAGACCCTTGGCTTTTGTTCTTGAGAAATGGATGGGGTGGCCTGTTCCTTGGAAGTGATGTAAAGTTTTCATATGATCCAAAGACAATTTATCATTCTCATAACTAAATGATCACGTCAAAATTTCAATCTATGTATTGGTTTTCTTCCATGATTGATCTGAAGCAATTAAAAGTGCATATTCAAAACACCATTTCAGTTTAAGCATTCGTGAATATTTTTCCAAAACATCACAAACCTGGTCATCTAGCATCTTTGAAAAATCTTTTAGAACTTGTTGACGACCTTTTCCACCGTTCTGTGTCTGCTCAACATACTGCCTCAGTTTCTTCTTCATTATTTTATAATTAATGTAGTACCTGAAAGCATAAATACAATTGTGTAATAGATAAAAATATAAAAAATAGATTAAACCTGAGAAAACTTCAACTTAATCTTTTTATTCAAGCATTCTTAGTGAATTACGCGGCTTCACAAGCAAGTTGAGTGTGATTTAGGAAGGGAAAGAAGGTAAGCAAACGTATCCAATTTCATAATGATATAAGTAATTGGAACATTCTAATTCTGTAACAGCAGCAAGGCAGTGCTACATGAACTACAGCTTAATAAGCAAATTCAATGCTGCGGTTCATCGTGGCCACCTCAACATGGTTGTCGACAGAAAATGTGTTTTCAAGGACCTCAAATAAACATGACAAGATCTAGGTTAACTTGATGTAATTCAAAATTTTAATTTGAATTTAAACTTTTTTAGAAAGCTAGCTAAATCTAAAACCATGTTGTACCATACTATTATTTAGTTTGGCTAGATTTAAGTTAGTTGATTCTCCAATGCGAGATTAAGAATAACTGGATCAATTGATTAAATCGAACCGAGCTGGCTAGAAATAAAAATGTTCCACATCCCAACTGATTTTAAGTTAGGTCAAACTCAAAAAATTCTATTTCGCGCTTGACTTGACTAGCTTGAACTCAACTTGTTATCATCCCAACCTTTTTTTCATAGGATCTACAAGTGTTGAGCAAGGCTTACCGCTTGCTAAAACAGGCCAGATTTTAAAATTATTTGGGCAAATAGTTCTGCATCCTTAACTGGTTTATGATTAATCTCTTAATATTACATACAGTTATTCGTGCAATTATATGTAGAGAACCTTTAAAATAGCTTCGATGTATTAATGTATGTGGTGAACAATTGCTTATTAGCCGTAGCATTATTATTCTTGTTCAAGACTTGTGTATCGACCATTACAAATGTACTGGTGAGTTTAACCTTAGCATTATCTATTTACAGAACAATCACTAGCACATCATGATTGTTTTCATTTAGCTTATAAAGTTTGTAGTTGCCTGAAAATATTCAAAGTGTCGACATGATTAAAAAACTTACTTTCAAGAATAACAAGCATACCTTTTCCATTCTGGAATTTGATCTGCAGTTAATTTCTTGCCGAAGTTAACCATCTTGGATAATATGTATCTCTATATAAGAACACATTAATGAACTAAACAATCATTACAGAGATCGGCAATCAAATAATAGCATAGAATCTAATTATATGAAGATAGAAAAATTCATTCATTTGATCACTGATTTGAGAGGATCGGCTCCACGTGGAATTTTGCTTATTAAAATGTTAATTGCTTATAGCTATTATTCTAATGAAACCCATATGGTCAGTCTACCATGATATGTTCATTTACTTTTGGAGAACTGCAACAATCCTAATTTATTGGTGCACTGTAGGTAAGTGAAACAAGAAAAATAGTTTAATATAGTGAATATTCCACAGCCATGGTAGATCAAATATCTACTTTACCTAAAGGTGCACTTTCCATTCACTAATGGGCACGTGCCTCCAAGCGCAAGCACTGAAGCGCAATAAGGACTAAAGAATAAATGCTCTCGATAATGCATTCTGTTTTTATATACAGATAAAACTTCCTTATGAGATAAACATACATCACAAAAAAAATTTTGTGATCCCCAAAATTGTGATGTGACGATGATCATGATAAACACATTTCCATTCATCACTAATGACAGAGCCGCGTAGTAAAAAAGAGTTATATGCTCCTACTAGGGATGTAAATGAACCGAGTGCTCGATAAAGTTTGGTTCATTAATATTCGTGAATACATTAATATCCTGGATATATAAGAATTTTTCTATAAATTTCATGTTCATGAACTTAGACATATATGGGCCTCTTTGCAAACACATTAGTAAGCTTGTTGACGAACCACATGAACTAAGCACAAACATTCCTTTATGTTCGCGAACCAAGCTTGAAACAAATTTGAGCTCAATTTTAGTAAATGATCATGAACTTGAACAGCCCACTACTAGGTTTAACTCAGTTCATTTATAGCCATAGCTACTACTTTTATTTTGATTAACAATTTAGCCACTGACCTCATGAGTTTAAAACATGTCTAAGGAGATAAGAGTATGTTCTCATATATGCTCAATATCTCCCCTGTACTTTGCCAATGTAAGATTTGCTTAACGGTGTCACATGTACTACCCTTTAGAAACTTAACATTCTCGTTGAGGTTTACCCGCCATTGCTTAAGAGGCAACGCAATGTGACTGTAATACCATATGTAATAACCTAACCCACCGAAGATATTGTTCACTTTAGCTCTTTGGACCTCACGATTTTAAAAACGTTTATAAGAGTAAGGTTGTGTTCTCATCTACATCCAGCATCTCTTCCGTGTTTTGCCTATGTAGGATTTACCTTACGGTGTCACATCACTCCTTGGTGTCACATGCACCCCTCTCTTGTGGGACTCAACATTCTTATTGTGGTTTGCTCACCATTGCCCAAAAGGCAATACATAGTGACTCTGATACCATATGTAGTGATCCAGCTCGATAGATATTGATAGCTTTGTCCTGTGAGGCCCACATTTTTAAAAGCACAAGAGAGATGTTGGTTATATATGAGAACACACCCTTAACCTAGTAGATATATTCTAAAATAGTAAGGCTTAGTGAGCCAAAGTGAACAATATTTGTAATGGGTTGGACTGTTACATATCAGAGACATTCCATGTTGCATCTTAGCGATGGTGGGACAAACCTAAGCAAAGATGTTGAGTCCTCAAGAAAGAGGGGGTTATGTGACACCCTTAAGCAAAATAAATTTGTGAGGTCTATTGGGACAAAGTAAACAATATTTGCAGCATGCTAGGCTGTTACACATGAAGCCATCAAAGCTAAGAAATATGAACCTTTTCAGCATATCATAGATCAACCGCATGCAGTGCACACTATTTTGAACAACATATTTTTATTACTTAGACGTGCTATGTTAAATAACTATATCCCTGAGCCTATTTCAACACAGCAACCGTCGAAGTGGAGGAAATTTCACACGGAAATGAACTTCCCGTTTAGTCAAAGACTTCCAAGCCCATTTTCCCAAGAGAACCATCAAATTTGGCGTCAAAGTTGAAGCATTACCTGGTGCAGAATCTCAGACTCCTCTTCCGTTCCTCCTTACCAATCTCGATCCCACCACCAGGTCCTTTCAGATGAACATCAGAAGAATAAACAAGCATTTCATGAAGATTTCTCCCAAAAAGCTAATAATGCTCCGAAGAGCGAATTAGCTCTACTTTGTTTTCCTTCCGCAGAAGAAGTCGATCGCAAGGCGAAGGAACAAAAACAGAGACGAAAGATACCGTACTAGTCGCGCGGAAATTCCCCGATGGAGCTGTTCTCGCCGGTGCCCTCGTTCGTCATATCTGTCCAATAGCTAAATATAGTTCGATCTTCATAGGGACGAGGAGGACGAGGGAGGGAGGGAGAGAGAGAGAGAGAGACGGCGGCGGAGTAAGCTGGGGTGGAGCCAGGTTGTGGCCGCAAGCCGAAACACTTACGTGGCGTATCGGCCAACAAATATATTAATTTTTAAAATTTCTTACAAAATTTAATAATTTTATTTCAGATTCAATATAAATTTTAATATTAAAATTAATTTTAATTTACATCTCACATATTTTTTAATATTAAAAAAATTTCATTAAATTTATAAAATAAAATATTTCCTCTCACTTTCTTACCCAGAATCAACCCAAATATCTACGACGTAAATTAATTTTAAGACAGATCAGCACTTTAGTGTGACATTAAAGAAGAAAGAAAATATATATTATTAAAGATAAAAATATAATTTTAATGATTTTACTAATGAAAGATTTATTTTTCAAATAAATTTTGATTGAATTTTAACTTAAGTGTGTGTATGTAAGATTTTGTAATATTTTTAGTGTGCATTGTATAATTAATTAAAAATAGATGAGTAATATATAAATAAAATTAAATATATTTTTTTAATACCGGTAAAATAAGCTATGAAATTTAATTATTGAGTCGCACCTCGAGGTCGAGAGGATAAGATTTATAACAATAAAAATTTTAAATTGCTAAAATATGAAAACGATATGGAATTTAATTATTGAGTCCACACCTCGAGGTCGAGAGGATAAGATCATGAGAACGACCATATTTCTGACGCCATTGGCCGCGAGAGAGAGAGAGAGAGGAGCACAGAAAATCCCGCATATCCGGCCCCTCTGAAAGAGGGCGAAGAACAGAGGCTGATAGAAAGCTTCGAGTGCAGGAGCTATTCAAGCAGATCGATGGGGAAAGGAGGAGATGGAGGAGAGGAGAACATGGCAGCTTGGCTTGTTAGCATTAACACGCTCAAGATCCAACCATTCAAGCTACCACCACTTGGTACGTGCTCTTTCATATTCTCCCATCTGTTCTTCTGATTCCGCTTGTTAGATAATTATTCTTCAGGATCGAAGGATTTGTTTCTGTTTGGTCCAATGGATCGCTAGAGAAAGCTCTTTCGATCTAGTTATGTTTGAACTTGAGAGGAATTGTAAAGAAACTGAAACGTTATTATGTAATTCTGTTCTTCTTGTTTCGAATTTGCTTCTGCTCAAATCGTTAACCCTAAGCACAGCTAATTTAGATTCTGTTAAGTGAAGGCCTACTTCGTCTCCTTCCCTCTAACGAAGTTCTTTTTCCATTATTCATTAGGCCCTTACGACGTTCGTGTGCGAATGAAGGCTGTCGGTATCTGTGGCAGTGACGTCCATTACTTAAAGGTGAATTTTGTTGACATGTTTCTCTCCATGTACATTTTCCGGAATTAAAACTAGTTTTTTTCAAGTGATTGTTCTCCCCTTATTTTTTTCCCAATCTTTGGCCTTGTTTAATTAGGTTTTACAATCCCCAATCCGATTTGTGATCAAGGTTTAATCCTATAATTCCCTAAGCAAAAGATGAGATTATAATCAACTCCTTGCTCTGGTATGTGTGTTTAATCCAGAACTGAGTTGTGGTTCATGCCCTGATATAGAACAACAATCCAATTGCTATGGGTTAATTGAACTTTAAGCTCAGTGACGGCCAAACAATAAGCTCACTTAAAATTTGTGTGCGATGATTGGAATTTTTTATTCTTTACCTTATAGTTCTAGCAAGATGTTGAGCACCCTTTTAATCTTTTGCTGCTTGATTACAGGCAATGAGATGTGCTCATTTTGTTGTCAAAGAGCCGATGGTGATCGGACATGAGTGTGCTGGGATAATTGAAGAGATAGGAAGTGAAGTGAAAACTCTGGCTGTGGGTGACCGCGTAGCTTTAGAACCTGGGATAAGCTGCGGGCGCTGCAACTATTGCAAGGGAGGACGCTACAACCTATGTGTTGACATGAAGTTCTTTGCAACTCCCCCGGTCCATGGTTCTCTTGCTAATCAGGTACTTTATCTTATGAAGTTCTTTGCAACTCCACCAGTCCATGATTCTCTTGCTAATCAGGTAATTTATCTTAAAATTTCATCAGCTGCATGGTCCTTTGGATTAATGCATAAACCTTGACTACACTGTTTGTTATATCCAACAATTTTAGTCTACTTATATATTGCTATCCAGCATTCTTTCTAGGAATATATCATGACAATAGCATAGGATAGATAACGTTGGATAGTTAAGATTGAATAATTTTCATAGAATTTGAACAGATTGATGTGGATGTGTTTTTTGTTGAAGGATGCTCTCACCTGCCATTATAGTATAGTCTGCATTGTATCTTTTTATTTGATAGCACAGGTTGATGTTTGTGTGTTGCATGTTGAAGCATTAGCTACAGTAAATTCTGAATATCTCTCTCTATATCTAGTTGGATAGAGTTGTGTGATTCTTCCTAATTTACTCAGACTTTTAGCTCAACTACCTCAACTAAATTTCACGTCGTCTATCGTTGATCTCAACCCTACTCATAAGGAGGGATAATTCCAAAAAACTCCCCTTTCAGGTGAACTTCCTATGTTAGGAGGGTTGACCTTACAACTCCAATAGGACGTGGGATTGATATTCTCATGTTAAGGGCTTGAGATCACCTATCTCGAGCCTCAATGTCACAATGTCAACCAATGATTGTCTTACCCCTTATTAGGTGGAATAACTCGAACTTTATGTGGTTGGATAATCTCTTGTGATAATTCTTAATTTATTGTTCAAATAAAACTGTTGGAAATTCTTTATGTAATTTGTCATGACCAGGAATTAGTCAAATCAAGAATTCACATATAGTTACAACTCTTTTTTAAAACTAGTGTACTCAAAATTTACTAACTTTTGTTAAATCTGTCACACATTTGAAGTTAGAGAACTCACTTAAGACATCCTCAGCAACTTTATCTCACTTATGTTGCAACCAATTTCTGAATCATTTTTCTCCAATTTAACTTATTGATTTCAGGTTCTGATCTTCTCTTAACTTATTCAAATCTTTTTATATAGGAGCTAATCAAGTTACTTTTTGCCTAATTTTTGCTCCTCCGTCTTTAAACAAAATTGTAATCTGCTTTAAAGGTGTCCCTTCTACTTTATGTTGTAATTGTATTTACAGGTGGTGCATCCCGCTGAACTGTGTTTTAAGCTTCCTGACAATGTGAGCTTGGAGGAAGGGGCGATGTGTGAACCCCTTAGTGTTGGGATACATGCTTGTAGGAGAGCTAAGGTTGGTTCAGAGACAAATGTGCTCGTCATGGGGGCTGGACCTATAGGATTAGTAACTATGCTTGCTGCTCGCGCATTTGGATCCCCAAGAATTGTGATTGTTGATGTCAATGAGTATCGTCTTTCAGTTGCGAAATCTCTTGGTGCTGATGTGTTTGTTAAGGTTTCCACAAGTATTCAGGTTTGATATTGTAGTTTTTCTTTTTTTGTAATTTCTTTTCCTTTTCCTTTTGTTAGTTTTACCCCAAAACGTGGAAACAAAGTCCAAACTGCGGCTTGATACAATTTGATTTTAGACAAGTTCGACCAAACTGTTAGGAATATTATCTCGCTTGGCAACAAAGCCCAGGATAATTCTCAAAACAGAGCGAAATCACAAGCTACACAGAAGATCTGATGCAAATCTCAGAAGGAAGAAGAAGAAATAAGAGCACCAATTTTACGTGGAAAACCCCAAATCCGGGGAAAAACCACGGCCGCACCAGAAAAATTTTCACTATTCTTCAAAAGATCTTCAGAAAGTGTACAAAGATCTCTCAATCTCACCCTCTCAAATCCTAAAATAGCTCACAATGATCAGACTTAATTAAGATTGGACGTACATGAGGTATTTATAGAGAAATCTCATAACAAACATGAGATAAATGTGGAAACCTCATAACAGATGTAAAATCCCAATAACAAATATTTGTTATGCCAACTATTTTCAATCTTCATACTATAGAAGATCCAAACTCCATACTCCTATCACAAACTTCATTATTCATACGAACTTTTGGACTATAGTATGAAGAAACCAAATTGAAACAGCATATGTTGCTTCGCATTTCCCAATTTATCCCTTTTTTTTTCCTTCCCTTGATATGTTGTGCTTCAACTTTTTTATATACTGTCACAATACAGCTTATATCTACAAGTTCAACGGCTAAATCTTCTGTTAACCAACTGACAACATTACAACTTATAGTCTATAATCCAAGGAAAACTTTATATGCTTACATGCTTATGCACAGCTACAAGTTCATTTAGTTTTGCTGCTAGGATGTAATGTAGCTTGTCTTTTTTTTTTGGTTATTTGCATTTTTAACCTTATATACTGAAGTAATTGCGGATACCTGGCTCCAACTTTAGACTTATGTTAACGAACCTATCCAAAATATTAAGCTTATAGATTATAACCGTGATTAATATTGTATTTTAACAAAATTGTTTAAACTTGTGAGATATATCAAAAGCCATTTTTAATCTTTTCAATCTTCCTGATTTAGTATCCTTCCTTGGCTTCTCCTATAAACGGAAAACCCAAGATAATTGTTTGACGCACTTTAGTTGTTTTAATTTATCAAAAATGTTGGATGAGACTGTTATATCCTCAAATTAATTTTTGGTTTCCGCTGTGATTTAAATTCTTGAAGCTCAACAATGCAAGTTACAGTCTTACAAACACCATTAAATTTTCTCTGTTCATTATGCTTCCAGTTTCTTGCTTCCTTTTATTCATTGTCATCTGACCACGAACCATGTTTAATTTTCTTATGTAAGGATTTGAATGAGGAAGTTGATCAAATACAGAAAGCTATGGGTTCTGACATTGATGTCACCTTCGATTGTGTTGGCTTTAGCAAAACAATGTCAACTGCTATTAATGCTACTCGTACCGGTGGCAAGGTTTGCCTGATAGGAATGGGCCATGACGAGATGAGTGTTCCTCTTACTTCTGCTGCAGCCAGGTAGCTTCTTTCCTTTAAATTTCTCTATGTCACTAAGGTTTAATTCAGCCAAATTTGTGGTTCTAAATTAAGCTTATTCCAAACTTTTGTTTTGATAAAAGCTTATTTCAAACTATTATTCTCTTCAGATAATTATTTCTGCTTTTTCATGACTCTTTTTGCCTCAACTGCATGATTGAGGTTTAGCATGACCTCATTTTTATGGCTGAATTAATCACCATGTCCAATTCATCCATCTTTTCAAATTTCATCTTTGTTTTCTAGTTACCACTTTTTTTTTTTGAGGCTTTTTTTTTAATTAAAAACGTTATATGTTACCCAGTTTTGACACTATCAATCTAAGTATTCCATGTCCCCCCAATCCCTTAATCAGATGGGAGTGACTCACGGAATTGATGGCTGACTCTGTCTTCCTTCGAATAGGCTTCTCCTGATGTGTGGATTCCTCCATCCTAAACTCACTAATCACTTGATTCTAAACTTGTTAGAGGGATCCCTCTGCCGTGAGCCTGTTGGACTAATTCATTGTCTACCCTCTGAGTACTTCCATCCACTGGTCACTTACACTGCTTACTTTCCACGTCGTTCATGAACATTTCCAATGTGTAACAGCTCTATGACCATGTGTCTATCTCAGAGGGCTTTAACGGATAATGGGCAAAGCAGGCTCTCTCTTTATGTAGAAATGTGGCTAAAATGGCAAAATAAAGACTTTTTAGCCCCATTTGGTTGAGAGAAATTTTAGTCATGACTAAAATTTCTCTCAATTAAAGATCTTATTTATTTTTTAAAAATAAAATAATATTTTACATCTCATCCTACACAAATTCTGATATTAAACAATTATTTTATTTGTCATCCAACACAATTTTTAATTTAACTAGCTCATTTTATTTCACATCATACACAATTTTTCAAAAATTTTCATTAAATCTTTTCAAATTATTTTTTTCCTCCAGCTAAACAGAGCCTTAGATGAGCTTTTCTCAGCTAGAAATGCCAAGAAAAACAATTGTGCAAGGGTTCTTGTATTGGATTCTAGTTTTTAGTTGGCCTACTCACTTCTTGCTTTAACTTATTCTTCCCCAAACATTATAAATCCCTTCCTCAAGCATTCTAGGAGTTTGCCTTCATCGTATCACTTTAATAGCTCTATTATCCTCACCTTCGCGTGGTTAGTCCGCTATTCTCAAAGGAGTTTTTTATGAAATCTTGGAGCAAATATTTTTACTATTCGTGATTCATTGTTAGTTGCTACACCAACGACATTAGGTCTGTGAGATGGTCTCTCTCACACGATCAGGGCTTTTCATCCGTCAATTATATATTTCTATGTCAGTTGTGTAGAATCCAAAATTCTCACTTTTTTTTTACATTCTAAACTTAAAACTACTTGAACTATTAAATATGACCCTAATTTGCATTTCTAATGTTTTCCATGTCTATGTATTGTCATTGTTGAAGGGAGGTTGACATTGTTGGGGTATTCCGCTACAAGGACACATGGCCTCTGTGCCTCGACTTTTTGACATCTGGGAAAATCGATGTGAAGCCCTTGATCACGCATAGGTTCGGGTTTTCGCAGGAGGAGGTCGAGGAAGGGTTCGAAGTTAGTGCTCGAGGCAGCAGTGCAATCAAAGTCATGTTTAATCTATAATCCTCAAAAGTTTTGTCAATATCCTTGTGACCTTTTTATTTTGTGCAATGGTTTGGGATTTTGATATTGTTCAATCTTGTCATAATGACTTATGAATATAGCACTGATAAAGTGTAATGTAAGGCTGTAAGTAGAAGAACATATCATATTATAAGTCATTATAAAAAAAACTCTAGTTCTTACCATTAGAGATGGGCTAGATGGCTTTTTGTATAGAGATTCACTCAATAAAAGAAATATGGTTTATGAGAATAGTACATTTCATGTATAGTCTAGAGTTGAGTAATCTTCAAGAAATTATATACAATCTAAGAGGGAGATCTTCAACTTTATTTATGTTATTATTCAATCTTTGATGTCCCTGTGATGTTCTTCAAACCTTGTAGGCCTTGAAGACCTTAAAGACGTGCAAGGGTCATGAAATCTTAGAAGGTTAAGGAGTGGTCATGTTACGTAGTTGTACGAGAGTGACTGTATCTAGATATTAGCGTATAGTATATTTTTGTCAAACTATACTAGAGACTATTGCTTTATTTTCTACCTATAATACATGTTAATAGGAGCGAAGTATGATGCCAAATAAGTGTGACGTTGCTAAAGTGAACGTAGAAAACCTAAAGAGCATTTAGAGATCGCTGATGGTGAAGTCTAGCAGTGACAACTAACAATTTTGGAGAAGTTTAACTTCTTGAAGCCTTTGTAAAATGAATAAAGGAATGAGGAAGATAAGTTGTTCTCCACTGTTAGCTTTATATGATGAGTTAAGTTTAAAAAAAGTTGTGTATTTTATCAGTGAGTTATTATTGAAGAAATTTAAATATATCTTATGTTCTAGTTTGTTGTCTGATCTATGACAATCATAAAATTATAGCTTTCTCATGCAATTCTATAGCATATTTATTTTTAAGATTGGGGTTAATGTTTTCCTATGACCTTCAACTCTACTACACTCCAAAAACTCATCAAACCAAAAGTCTAATGGTGATCTCAACACGTTACGGTGGATGTTCACTCTCTCTCTCTCTTTCTCTCTCAAGTTCTCAAGTATTAGTGGGATGCTGGTGGCATCTAAGCCGATAATTTTTCGATTTTTCTCTTCTGCATCTAGCTCTACTTTTACCGCAGACTCACCATTGAGGTCCCCCCCCCATTCTTTTTATGACCTTCATCTCTACACTCTAAAAACTCATCAAATCAAAAGTTTAGGAGTGACACAATACCTTATGGTAGATATTCATTTTTCTCTTTTTTTCTCTCAAGTATCAGTGGGATGTTAGTAGCATCTAAGTTAATAATTTTTCGATTCTTCTCTCAAGCATCTCGCTCTGGGGAAGAGAGAGAGAACGATATGAAAAGAGAGAAAGGATTGGAGGAGGCTAAGGCCGGCAGGAAAGAGAGAGCAAAGAGAGAGAGAGAGAGAGGGGGGAGTCATGTAGGAGGATAGTGTATGGAGAAATAATGCAATGACAAAAAAGAAAAAGCTATTTAGTGAAATAATAGCAGTTCTAATTTTCTAATAAAAAAAATTAGCAAATATCAATGGCAAAATAGTAATAAAAAATTTCAGTAGATCCTGCACTAATTTTTTTAATAAAATAGCAAGGGCAAAATAGGAATTCAAAAATTTAGTAGATTAAGTATCGTCTTTAATAAGATATATAAGATAAGATAATTATTTCAATTATTTTTTTAAGTATAAATATTTTATTAAAAAAAAACAAAGAGGTCAAAGTCATCCGCATGGATAATTAGGATAAGGTAAAGTCAACAATTAAATAAAGCTCTAACATAAGAATTGCCGCTCAATAGATATAATTTAATTGTATCGCAAAATAACTAGCTCGAGCAACCTGCCCAAATGAACAAGTCGAATAATGAATTCAAATAAGATTCAACGATTATTTTTGACACGAGATTTCTTATTTATCTCATGTTGAAATAGGAGGCAGAAGTATAAAAAAAAAATATGATTATTGCTATTAACTCGGCATAAATAGAGGCAAGAAAGTTTAGTGAAGGATTCAAATTCACTTCTTCTCCAACTTCTACTAATTTGAAACACTACATTAACGATATTCGTCACTCTTTTTAGGTTATTCAAGTCGATTCAAATACGATGGACCAAAATTTCTACACATGTTCTATAAAAAAATATGATTAATTAATAAAAGTATTTATAATTAATTTTTAATTATATTTTAAGTTATAATTTTTAAAAAACTTTTAATAGACTTTAAAGTTTATTTAATATTACAAAATGAGATTTTATTGTAATTATCACTAACATATTTCTAATTTTACTTTTTATACTTCTTCAAATTAAATAAAAATATCATCTTACATGTTTTCACATCTCTCTTCACTTATTGTCGTCACTATCACAATAGCTTCGCCGCCATTGCCACCTCGCCGCTACTGTCTTACTGTTGCAAGCGCCTCGCTGTCGCTTCCTCGCTCTTCGGCCTCCTCTTTCCTTGTGCACCTTTTGAATAGAGAGGGAGAGGGGGTTGAGCAGCGGAGCGAGAGAAAGAGAAAGTTTTTGAATAAAATTAAAATTTAAAAAAATTTAAATAAAATTTTTTTAACATATTATCAAAAATTATTAGTTTTGATTTTTTATATAATAATTATAATTTGTATGATTTTTATTATTATAAATTTTTTAAAATAAGAATTAATCAAAAATATTTTAAAAATATAAACTAATGAATTTATTATAGAGAACTCTAGTGTCCAATTTAAAAATTATATTGCACGAGTATCACCACATCAGCAATACGGCGTACTCAGCCAATCACAAACCAACCCAACCTGAACGCCGACGGACCACAGCCGCAAACTCTCTCAACACAACAGTTGGAAGATTCCTGCTTCACCACGTCATCATACGTTCCGCACATCTAGCCCTAATAACAATATTTAATTCAGTTAAACCCGGCTTGACGTCCGCTCTGTTCAAACTCCAAACCCTGTTACACGGTCACCGTCACCCAAAAAAGGAACTCCAGAAAAGGACCCGGTGCCAAGAGAGAGAAGTCAATAGCCGGAGACGGGGAAGACGGTCGGCCCCTCGGCGCCCGCGCGAGCAATAAAGTTTTGGCGGATTGAGTGAACGTTTTTCCACCATGCCACCACCCAACCCATGAGCACCGGGAGAATGGCCGAGCGAGATCGAGTCCATCTTCCTTCTCCATCGGTCCTCTAGATGCGATTCTCCGAACGACAGGCAAGCAGCAAGCTTCCTTTGCTCCTCCTCTCCGCGATTCCGCCGTTCTATTATTGAGCTGGATTCTCGTGGAAGTTATTCCGCGGACGAGGGAATCAGGTCGCTTGCGGTGATTTGCTCTCTGGTGCGCTCCTCTGCTTGGAGATGGGATTGAACCTCGGGCGGCTGCTATTGGTGTGCGATTTTATTCTCTTTGTGGATGGTTCAGCAGCTAGGGCTTAAAAAATCTGAGGCTTTGGTGAGGGGATGTTGGGAAATTTTGTATCTTCTTGTGAAATTCAATTCTGCAATGGGGAGATAGTTATCTAGTCCGGGATCTAGCGTCGCCGGTGATTTATGGGCAACGGCGGCGCCGACCTCCGTTATAACTGCTACAAGGTCCCGGGGCTCTCGAAGCCGATCCTAGAAACCCCGCACATCTCCTACCTCGGAGATCGATACGTGCTGGGCGAGCAGCTTGGGTGGGGTCAGTTCGGCGTGATCCGCTCGTGCTCCGATTTGGTCACCGGCGAATTGCTGGCGTGCAAGTCAATCTCCAAGGACCGTCTTATCTCCGCGGAGGACGTCCATAGCGTCAAGCTCGAGATTGAGGTCATGGCGCGGCTTTCCGGCCACCCTAACGTCGTCGATCTCAAGGCCGTCTACGAGGAGGAGGATTATATGCATTTGGTCATGGAACTCTGCGCCGGCGGTGAGCTCTTCGACCGCCTAGAGAGGCGCGGCCGCTTTTCGGAGCACGAGGCGGCACTCCTCTTCCGGCAGCTCATGGAGGTGGTCGTGTACTGCCACGACAACGGAGTTGTCCACCGAGATCTCAAGCCTGAGAACATCCTTCTAGCAACCAAGTCGCCTTCTTCATCAATAAAACTAGCAGATTTTGGCTTAGCCACTTACGTCAAACCTGGTAAGCCTTTGATTCTTGGAGTGCTTTGAGAACGCAGATCTAGTGCTCGACTCTTGTTCTGAATTATGTTGATTGGGTGTTGCAGGGCAGAGATTGTATGGGACTGTAGGAAGTCCCTTCTATATTTCTCCAGAGGTACTCGCTGGGGGCTACAATCAAGCTGCCGATGTCTGGAGTTCAGGTGTTATCCTCTACATTCTTCTTAGTGGGATGCCACCGTTTTGGGGTAAGACAAAGTCAAGGATCTTCGATGCTGTGAGGTCGGCCGAATTGCGGTTCCCTTCTGATCCATGGGATAAAATTTCAGAATCTGCAAAGGATTTGGTGGCTGGGTTGCTTTGCAGGGATCCATTGCTAAGATTGACTGCCAAGCAAGTCTTAGGTATGCATGAACAGTTTGTTATTTGCATATTTTTCTTCCTACTGAGTCAGAGTAACATCTAAGAAGATACATCACTTAAACGTATAATAGTATTTTGTTTCATCTAAAGCTTAAAAGGAACATGTTAAAACTAACTCAGTTAAATGTTATACAAAGTTTTTAGAGTGACAATCACGGGTTCATTCGTCTTCGTCAGCTTTCTATGCAGGCTATGATGATGATGATGATGATGATGATGATGATTATATGTTAGTAGTAGATGCTCCTGTGTACATTAGCACATAAATTTCTTTGATGAGATTGCAGTAGTAATAAATGCAAAATATAGATTGGTCTAACGTAGTCGTTTGCCCTTTTATGACTTATTTTATTGCTGAATAAAGTGCCTAGCTTTGCTATTTACTTATTGAGCAAACAGTTTGGTTAAGGATTTTGTATCATCTGTCAATTGGGTAGCATGTGCTATAAGATTTGATATTTTTACTGTTTGTTGTTGTATTCATGGAATAATTTGAGTTCATTTACTTTTTTTTTTTTTACCGAGAGATTCTTTATATTGATAATGCATTCAAAACTTGCTTCCCTAGAGCACTCCTGGATAAAGGATCATGCTCAGAAGTTTCACAATACTGATCAAGAAGAACATCAAAATTTAGCAACTTTTGTATGGGAAGACCTTTGGACTTGTTCTTTCTCAGCAACAATTATGCCAGCAAGCCGAGATGTCAGTTTTGGTTTCAGCCCACCAGTAAATATTGGTGGATTGCCGGATCCTTCTTCTCCGTCTTTCACTTGCAGAGAAGCCTTTTCCCCATTCAATGACAATGCGATATCTTGCTCCTCAAACACTGGTTTTTCTTTTCACAGCATCCACCATTCCAGCAGCTTGGAGATTTCATCTCCGATCTCTCTGATATCCTGCTTCTCATTCTCTGCCACCCCTCCAGATGAACAGGAAAACTTGTTCCATTTCAATATCAATAAAACAAAGATGAACGCAAATCAAAGAGGTAGCTTTTTTCCTAATTTCTTTCAGCTGGGAAGTTATAGCAAGTCTATGTTTGAGCTCAGATTGATTGTTTATGATAATTTTGAGCTTAAAGCAAAAAAGAATTGATTATAATCTGTACCATTTCAATGAGAGAATTTTCTCATAGTTCAAATTGGGTTTGGGATTAAGCTAGGAACTATGTTGAGGAGTTAGAATTACAATTTTTGTTAATTGGTTTCATTCTTAGAATCTGATCCGCAAAAGGAAGCCGGCTCTAGGAAAGGCCTCTTTGGGTCATCGAGAGCAGTTCACAGCAAGAGGAACCGCACCATCGGCCTAGGCGAGCTCGAACAGCTTCATCTTGCGGCCTCGGAATCCTTCATACGATGGGCCTCCTGCCATCTGCCTGGTGCAGCATCTCTCAGGTCCTCACTTGTCTGCTAGATCGGCAAATCAGTCTGCAAGAATGAAGGATGATAGCTTTGGTACACGATTAATATTTGTGTTATTACCCGCTGAACATAATTTTAAGAATTCTCGTCAAGTGTGTACAGATAGATTTACAGCATCATATCACACAGAAAATTTAATATTAAATTTTAATTTTATTTTTAATTTTATATATATTATTAAAATAATAATTAATTTATATCACATTCTTCATATATCTTAACATAATAATTAATTTTATGTTATGTTCTTCACATATTTTAATATAATAATTAATTTTACTCATGCCTTTATGACAAGTTTGATTTCATGTAGATCTTCTTGTTTCAGATTTATTTATTTTATCTCCATGTTACTGTTTATTTGATTTATTGTCATTATATCTCATTTAAAAATCAGATTAATCTCATCTCCTCTCTAGAAGTTATTTATAAATTTTTACTATTTTATCTACTGTTTTTCAGATCATACAATCAATTTTTTTAGGGATATTTAGTTCTATGTTTATTTTAAAACAATAATTATTTGATTTAATAATATACATATAAAAATATTTTTTTAAAAATTATATAATTACTAATTAAAAGATGATATTTAAATTACACGATAATATTAAAATAACAATGAATCAAGCGAATTTTTAATATTTTCTTGATATTATGTTATTTAAAAGTAATTATTTGATTTGATGATATATATAAATAATTTTGTAAAAAATTATAAAATTATATGCAAGTGTCAAAATATTTAGAAATAATCTCCTAAGATTAAAATGTTTATTTGCTTTATGGTCACTCATCTTGTCTCTCTCGTTTTTTCCGAGGTTAGGGTATAATGAGAGAGGGGAGAAAGCAAGGAGAGGAGGGTACTTGAAGGCCTCATTTAGTTCGCTTTTTAAAAAAAAAAAAAATGGGAGAAATTATTTTAATATTAAAAATTATGTAAAATATAAAATATTTTAAATATTAGGTATTTGTATTAGTATGAAATAAAATTAAATTTTATAATTAAAATTTATATTAAAGCAAAAAAATTAGCTCAAACTAAATGAGATTAAAAGAGAGTAGAAGATTATCGGAAAGCAATTGAACCACCTTGATGAAATGAATAAAAATTTAATGCAAATTATTCACGTTCTATTAAAATGCCACATGGCACACAGTGAGATGCCCGGCTCGCTTTCCTTTGAGTTCTCGTAACTGAAATGTTGCGATGATCTTCAACCAATTTAAGTTTATTTGTAAGGTTAAATTTAATTTGAATAAAAATATTTTTTTATTGAAAAATATGAATGATGTGAAATAAAATTAGTTATTATGTTGAAATATATGAGAAATGTGATATACAATTAGTTATTATATTGGAATATGTGAGGGATGTGATACAAGTTAGTTATTATTTTAGTAATGTGTGTAGGATGTGAAATAAAGTTAATTTTTAATATTAAATTTTATGTGTGATGTGATATGCCTGGTCAAAATTAAACTAGGTTAATTTTTAACTTGAAAACAAACGGGACTTATAACGTATTAACATATCAGTTAACATAACGAAGTTTTCTCAATTTAACTTAATTCCAGAAAATTCTTTGTGCTTGTGATTTGTTAGATCAGTTATGACTCAAATTTTGTTAATTTAGAATAAAATTTTTTAAAATTTGAATTTTTAAGTTAAAAATAAAAAATTATAGTAAATGTATCATAGTAAAAATATTGGAATTGATATTTTTAATTAATGAGAAAAGACAAAATTAAATTTTAAAATTTTGATTTTTGTAAAGTTTTTCTCATTATGGCAAAGCCTGAGTTGATGACTCAATTTTATCTTAATACGGTAGTTTAAAATTTGAAATCTAATTTTTTTTTTTTTTTTGAGAAATTTACTTATGTTGCGTTAAAGAAGTATTTTTTATGAATGTCACTTTCTAAATAAAATATTTACAAGTAATACTTCTTAAATTTAATATTTACAAATAATATCTTCTATTTTGAATATGAATTTACAAATAACACCCCTATTCTAATCTATTTTGATGCAGGATACAGCGCAGGAACCACGTGTTAACATATATAGTACTTTTATTAAACTTGAGTTGCTACTTATAAATATTTAACTTGAGAATTAAATATAAAAAAGTCTTTTTTGAAAGTAGCAAATGTAAATTATTATTATTATTTTTTTTTTGAAAATGGTGGTTCTATTTGAGAATCTTAATTTTGAGTCTTATTTATTAAAATTAATTCACATTATACATAATAATGATCCATATTAGATTTATAAAGAATAATTTCATAATAGAAGTTAGCATATATATGCATATATTGGATACATTACATTTTTATTTTATTTGAGCTGTTTTATATATCTAATTAGTAAAAACTATTATGGTATTTCTAATTTACTTAAACTGCACTCAAATATTAATATCAGCAAAAAAAAGTTAACATGCACGTGCAGACTATCACTAGGCCGTATTTATTTAGCCTGTTTAAAAATATTAATCTATTAAATTTTAATCAAATATATCACACTATTAACTATTTATAAAATTTAATATTAAAATTAATTATATTTCATATTATACATATAATTTAAAATAAAAATTACTTTATTTTGCATATTATATGTATTAAAATAATAATAATTTATATTATATTTTTCACATATATTAATATAATAATTAATTTAAATTTATTTTATTTAAAATTAATTATAAAAATTAATTTTAACAAAATTAAAATTAAATTTAGATAAAAAAATCATTTTGACAAAAAATAAATGAATAAAAAAAATTTAGATATAATCCAGTGGGCTCACCTTAGGCGTTGACCAAGCCATGACTTAGTCAACAAGCTTAAAACTATTCCAGAGGTACTCAGCCCAATTAATTTTAATTGGAGTTTAGACCAAGTTGATGTTTAACTAATCCCAACCAATCAGTTGAAGGTCATAAAAAAATTTTATTTATATTATTTTTTCACAAATTTCATAATATAAATAATATCTTATGTCATTTGTAATTTAAATATAAAGATATTATTCATTTTGATTTTAAAAAATTATATGATTTGAGTACATTCTAACAGGTCACTCATCCTAATACTGCTTAATGACAAATTTTTTTTATCATTAGTCTCATAATTTTACTTTAAAAGGTTCTTCTATCATTTGTGATTTACGTTATTTACTTATTTATCTTAGGACGATTTATTTCTGTATCTCTCCACTTAGAATCCTGGTAAAAGCTGCTTCTTATTCGAGTGATTCGAATTCACTTATATGAATATCATTCTGATGATCACTCACTGCGCTTTACAATCTTGGATGATTGCACCTATTCTTTTACTTAGCTATGTACGAAGTAACAATAGTTTATAGTCGGTCAATTTCTTTGAAAAAATGTAGATTATTTGACCTAGTTAGAAAACCAAAATTTTGTTTGATGCTTTGAGCTTATTCAAATGCTTTGTTGTGATCCATATAATGGTTCTTTCTATCCCGCACCTTTTGAAATGGTAATGTTTCATTTAATCCAACAGTTGGGAATTTTAAACATTTTTTTTGTTTGATAGTAGGGAATTTTAAGTTTTTCACGTTTGGTTCAATGATTAAATTTTGAATAAAAGAAAAAAAATTTTATTTTATAAATTTAATAGAAAAATTTTAATTTAATATTAAAATATATGAAATAAAATTAATTCTAATGTTTTTAGTTGTGTTGGATGTGAAATAAGTTTGATTTTTATAATTGAAATTTCTGTTAGGCTGAAAAAAAAAAGCCCGAAACAAATGAGCCCTTGGTGGTGTCAAGTTGTCTTTCACCTCTGTCCTGTAGATATTTTGTTTTTAGTCGACTAAACTTTGTCTTACAATAGATTTGACTTATTTTTCTTTATAAAATTATAGGAGAAATGCTTGCGTCACCAAATTTGAGTTCATTTGAATGTCAAATTGAACCGAATGCGGACTTATTTATCAACATAAACTCATATCAAAAAGGAGTCAATCATGCCAAATAAGTAGTGTTATAAGTGAATCAAGGCATTTGACAAGTACATAGTTGTTTAGAGATTAATTAATAAGCTCAAGAATTATTTATTATTTTAGAGGATCATTTATGTGACACTAAGTATTAAAAAGTGCGGAGAGTCATTATTAAGGTGATATTCATACGAGTGAATCAGAGTCATCCGGATAAGGAGCGGCTCCTGACAAGGCTTTTATATAATGAGACACAAGAATGAATTATTCCACATCAGAAAAGAGAGGAGATCCTGAATTATATAAGTAGATAATATAATCTTAAATAGTAGAATCATCTTTTGGGAAAAAAATTGTGAGACTAATGATGAAAAACTTTACGATTAAACGTACTTGAGCTAAATAACACTGGAATTGGTGGCTTTATTGGAAAGTACTTAAATTATACAGTTCTCAGAAGTCAAAGCAGATAATACTTATACATTTAAGTTACGAATGTTACAATCTATTTTTTGAATTGTTAAATTTAAAGGTTCATGAAATCAAGCTTGATTATAAAACCTTATGCATGTTTAAAACTAATTTAGATTTGATTTTGATCTTGAAATTGATTGATAATTATCGAATCGAGCTTAAGCATGTCATTTCTAAAAAGAAAGGAAATGTCGAAGCTTGAGTTGAGCTCAATTGAGCTTGAACAACAAATTCTAAAATGAGTTTAAACATGAATATTAAGAAGAAACTTATGACTAAAATTTGTATCGAAGATCGATTAATTATTATTAGTTATTTATATGTGTAATTTTACTTTATATTTTTCAAAAATAATAAAGTATTCAAATAAATTAATTGATCAAACAAATCTAAAAAGAAAATTGAATCAAATTTAGTGTTACAATTATAGCTTCAAATATTCCATCCATCTATCAAAAAACAAACATAAATGATGTAGAAGGGTTTATCATATTGGGATTTTTTTTTTTTTTGAAATGTAAGTTTATGTTTTTTTGTTATCTATAAATAAAAATATCTAGTAGAGCTTATACGTCGCACATAATTGCCACGGTTTTGCGAAATATAAATTTTTATATTAAAAATGTTGTCATAGTTACCCTTCTTCTTTAAATCGTTCTTTCTCATTACATCTTGGCATTGCTCTACTCGTTTTATTCTTATGATCGAGGTAAATGTGTCAATAACTGATCATTATTCGAGTGAAGATCATGTCATCAAATTTACGGATTTCAACATTAATCCTAAAGATATGAATATAAGTATATTAAGTTTTAAATAGTATCAAAAAAAATTTAAGTTGACTTAATTAGATAAGAATCAAATCAAGTCAATTGCAACAGAACTATTGAGTTGCATGTTTCAAAATAACTCGACTTGGAAATAGACTGAGTTGTCATACTATACGTAAATTTTATTAGGGTAAATAGATTTGGGTTTCTCCTGTGAACTAATCTGCTTAATTTAAAAATTAAAGAAACTTATATAAATATAAGAACAAACAAGATGACTAAAATGGTATTTACCTCGTTTAATATTAAGATTTAATTATATTTTACATTATACATATATTTTATAATAAAAAATTAATTTTATTTCACATCTTACACATATCAAAATAATAATTAATTTATACTATATCTCTCATATATCCAAGTATAATAATTGACTTTACTTTTATATTATACATAACTATTGATAAAAAATATTCTCATCGATTTACTTAAACCTTATAGTATGTCAATTTGAGTTTTGGATTGCGTTCTAATCTGAAGTCCCAATTATGACGCAACTCAAAATGAAGAATTTTTATTATATTCGGCCAGCCAATAGGGAGGCCACGTCAACAGTGGGCCCCACTTGGTCAGCCGAACACAATAACTTTTCCAAAATTCACCGATTCGCATTAGGCCCGTTGTTTTCTTCTGTCGATGAATTTCATCTAGCTGGATCCGCACTAGATCAGGCTTGAGTCCACCAAAATCTGACAAAAAACTTGGCTTTAAAAAATTGAAAAATAAAAAAAATGTTAAATCAGGGACTTACATATAATTTTAATCTCAGATTTGATCATAATCTACCATCAAATTACATAAATGTTACAGGGACTTACATATAATTTGTTTATAACTAGAGAAATTTTCAGGTCTCATTCCTCGATCTAAACTCAAAAAACATGCTAAACTAAAAAGCATTGAATGATTTTTTGTACGTATATATGATGCAACAATAAAATCCATGCACCAAAACGTAATTTCTTTCAACAATGTGTTTATTCTTGTAAAAATGAATTAAGTCTAATAATAATTAACAAGAAATCAAACAATGAGTCCTCGTACTCAAACAAACCGACTCTTCTCATCATCTTCTTCTTCTTCGACCTGCTGCTTCCTTTTCGGAGAGCCTGACGATTCTTTCTTATACTCAGGAAGAAGTTTTAACACGATGCCCATCGTTATGAGCAAGAGCCCCGTGCAGTGCTGCTCTGTCAAAGGCTTCGTGAAAATCATGTATGATAGCAAAAGAGTCACCGCCTTCCTCGCTGTCGTTACCTGCATGCATAAAAGTTTTCAATACGTGCGAGTGATATGCATGACTACCGCCATTACTCTCCAATCGATTGTTCAAATGTGCATATTTAAATGTTAATTTACATATTTTAAAGGACTATAATATATATTTCTCCATCCTCGCTCTATATAAAAAATTAAGATTAAAATTATAAAAGTTGAAAAAAAAATGTAAATTTTAATTTATCCAATTCACTGTTTTATCATGCATCTTTGCTTTGTTTGGTTCGTCCACAAAAAGTTCCAAAATACTTTAATTTATTTTTAAAAATTTTAAAATATTATTTTCTATTTTATCCTATACAAATTCTAATAATACTTTATTTACAACTCTCAATAAATCAATCAATTTTATTCCAAATCTAACACAATTTTTAATATAACTTATTTTATTTAGACAAAAAAATTTAACTAAATTATCTTTTTTATCCTCCAACTAAACAAAACAAAAAAATAAAAATATTAAAATTAGTTAAAAAAATGTTAACCATTGGAAATAATTTTAAGGTATAATAGTAAAAAAGTCAAAAAAAATTAATATATTTGTCTTTATTAGGACCAAATAATCGTATTTTTATCATCTTATGGACTAAAATAAAGTATTTTAAAGATCAGGACTAATTTGTAATGTCCTTAAGACCTGAAGGGGCTGATGCAATTTACCCTAATTTAAAAAAAAAATCTTAAAAAAATTAGGGCTAGTAGAACTTACCATGGCAGTAGTGGCTGCGCCGAAGATGGCAATGAGGGAGAGCACAGAGACTTGACCGACAAAGGTGGCCATGGCTTCGAAGATCAGTACGCCGTATACGTAGAGATGCTGTATATATATACGGAAAAGAAATACATAAATGCATATTATATTCATTTAAATTTCTACTTATTTGATTCTAAAAGACTAATTCATTGAATTGGTAATACAATCACATAAACTTCTGATGAACTTCTAAATAAGACGTAAAGATTAGCTCCCTACAAGAGGGGGAGAGTCGACTGCATCAACTTGACTCAAAGAAAGCAAAAGAAGAGGCCCGCGAGTAGCTTTTGGGTTCATAACGGGAAAAAATAACCCCTTAAACGAGTTTTAGGACGACAGAGAGAATAGAACTCCTGATGAACTTCTAAGATAATAGAGGCAAGAGTTACTAGTCTCACATTTAAAAGAAAGAAGTTACTAAGCTATAAACTCTAATGCTAAAATGAGTCATGGTATAATATTGTTTGAGGATAAATTAGATAGAAGTTAGTGGACGTAGGATGACTCAATCAGAAGAGAGTTTGTGAGTGCCCTGTAGGTATCCAATTTGAAACTGGTGGGCAGAAGCTCCAAGCTTCTCTAAGATGAAAGCGGCAGTGATTGCACGACTTACTCATCAATTAGCCTAGAGGTAAGTTAAGCATTGCACAACCTTAGCTTCTATTTAGTTGAAGTCTTAGAGGCCAGATTAGTCATGATCACTTTTAAAAAATTTAAAATAAAATAATTTTTTTTTTCTTTATCTATAATATATAAACATTTATATAAAAAAAATTTACTTTATATTACATTCTACATGTTTTTTAATACATTAATCAATTTTATTTCATATTCTGCATAATATAAAAAAGATCATGGCTAAAATAGCCTCCAATCAAATACCTAAGTAACCACTTGATACCTTCGTAATGCTATAAATCTATATTTAGCATAAACTTACTCACAACTAAAATAAAATACACTGACTCACAACTTGGGGTACACATCTAAGAACTAGGCTTGTGCACATCATAAGCATATAAAAGACTATTCACTACTAAAGTATAAAGTATTTTCATTATGTGCTTTTGCTCGTACTTTATCTTTGATGATTATTCTCACCATCAGCTTGAAATGACGTCTAAAGGGTGTACCCCTAAGCTTCACCCCCTTCACACCAAATCTCTCAAATATCTTTTGAATAAACTTTTTCGGAGATATATTTAGAGTCCCCTCAGATCTATCCCTTGTGATTTGCATTCGAAGAATTTAATTATCTGCACCCAAATCTTTCATCTAATATTGCTCTAACAGTTGTTATTTCAACCTGTGGGTTTCTTTAAGGATGTTAATGATCCAATCTCGAGCAGATTTGACCTCGACTTAGAATGAACTAAACATTTTCGACTTGATCCAAAGAATGAATGAGAAATGTTCAATCCGATATTGATTTGAGCTAAGTTTTGCTTATTTGTTATCAATTAAAGCTCGATTCGAGCCAAAACAGATCAGACTTTTGATTAATTTTTGATCTTTTAATCAAATCTTATATATAAATATTTTTGTTTTATTCAATCAGCTTAAACTATAATCATTCAGTTTGAATAAAAATTATATAGATAATCATAATGAAGTTTTTCATTAGACTATTACAAAAAAACAATAACTCAATATCGAATTGATAAAAATCTTGATTCATAAAAAATGACTCGTTAGTTGCGTTTGGATCGAGCCAAACTCGATTAGGTCCAAAATCTGATTCAAGTTTTGATCAATCTTCGAGCGAAATTAACAGCCTTAGGTTTCCCTCATGCTCACACTTGTAAAAGCATGTCATTGATAAATAATAACAATATAAAATAGCAGTCACCAAGAGCGTTGAAATAACAATAATATTCAATCTCACATTAAGTGAAACTCTTTCAGCACATAAATGTTTCAAATTTTATGTACTACTATCTTAGAGCCTATTTGAGATTATGAGAGCTCTTCTTCAGTCTATATATCAGGTTTTCCTTATTAGATATTAGTAAAGCCTACAGTTACATGAAGTAGATGCCTTCCTCCAAATAATAATAAAACATTAATCACATTTAATTGCTCTAGATACAAGCCTTCCACGGCGACGATACTCAGCATAATTTTGATGGCAGTCAACTTAACAACAAGTGAAAATATCTTCGTATAATCTATTCCTTCTCTCTAATGAAAACATTTCACCACTAATCTTATCTTGTATATATCTTTTGCTACCATCGATCACTTCTTATCTAATAATGAAGTTGTTTGCACAGGAAGTCCGAGCGCATCACCACTGTCCACGTGGCATAGTACCAACCATTTAGATTACCATCGTGTCAATCTTAGTATATCTAGCCTCTAACGAACAGATGATGGGTTGTGCACTGGTCCAAATGAAGGGAAGCATCCCTCCCCCAAGGTCTCCCTATAACAGCTAGAAATACCAAGTCTTTGCTATGCAAAGGGGGTCTTCGGCTCCTAGAACATCCTCCCCATCTCCCTAAATGAACTGTGAACTTCTAGTAGAACATTTTTTGACTTGGCCAGCGGACATAGCAATATTCATCCGAACCACCTAAATCTTGGCATTTCTTACTTGCGCATTTTACTATTTCCCTCTACCTCTCTATAGCCCTTCCCCTCTCTCCATGGTACCTACGAAAATACTTGCATGTCGTCTGTTAAAAAAGCTCTTGCTTCTTTTACGTTAACATGAGTAATTATATTTTTCATTAAAAAAATTAAACTCATCTTGTATAACCGACTCCCATTTGAAAAAATCTTTCATCTGCTTCACTTTGTTATAATGTACTAGCTCACCAAAATTAGTCATTAGCATATAATATAAAGATGGTGAATAGCTCTGCATATTCTTCTAAATCCTGCTCAATCTCCTTGAACCATATGTAGCAATTTTATATGGTAAACATCTTATATGTAGCAATTTTTATCATATATGTATCATAATATATTTCATACGTAGCAAGTTTTATCATATATGAGATATTTTATGATACACATGTGATAAATATTGCTACATATGAGATATATTATGATACATATGCGATAAAACGTGCTACGTATGAGATATATTATGATACATATATGATAAAAATTGCTACGTATGAGATATTTTATGATACATATGCGATAAAATGTGCTACATATGATACATATGTGCCCGATTGTGCGGTGCTGTGGGTCCGGGTCGCGCGCCACGCGGTGGATATTTATTCGCGTGCGGACTGCTAATGTGGCGCGCGATCCTGATCTAAAAATTTCTCCTGAAAGTCATAACGAGCCAATCCATTGTTATATTCTTGAGTCTCAACGCATACGATCATACAGCTAATCAATAAACACATATATATAATTTCAAGTCCATATCTTGGGGCCTACAACTTCAGCAGTTCTTGATAAGAACGAGATGAAGAAGGATCACAACATATTCTTCAGAGAATCGAGAGAGAAATCAAGTAAAAACTTTATTGAGTTCAAACAAATGATGTACTTGCATCAAATTTGTAAGAGAAAATTTACCTGCGAGCAGGAGCTCCAAGCCTTGAATAGCTCCCCTGTTAAAACCATGGGTGGGATAAGAAGAGGCAGGCCAATAACAGTAGAGCAGAAAAGCATCTCCATCTGCAGAAGCTTCGCACTTTTCAGTGTAAAGAAGAAAAAACGAATTATTCGACTGAAAAGAACATAATTAAACCTGAGTAGTCTCAGGATTCATGGTAAAAATGGCTTCTTGAAGGTTCCCGAGGAAGGCGTCCATCACCAGAGCTCCGGAGACCATTAAAACACCGATAAGGCTGAAGTTCGGTGAGGTCTGAGCGTCGGCCATGGTGAAGAGGATCAACCCCACGACGAGAAGGAAAGCTGATATGTATTCTTGGAAAGGGTACTTCCTCCGGAGCCCCGGAATGAAAGCTCCCATCACCATTACGGGCAACACCTGAGAGAAACAGGAGATTTTCTTCGTCTTGGAAAAGAAAGAGCGGTGGATATTGATGAAGAAGGTCAAGAAAAGACCTTTGTGGATTTGAACATGAGCTGAGCAGGGTAGTTGAGGAAAGCGAGGGAGCCCTTTGTGAGGCCGTGAGAGCCCATGAGCACGGTGGAGAGCTTGACGTAGGTTTTCCATGGATTCACCATCTGTTTGGTGGTGAATCCCTGCAGATATATGAGGCCCAGATAGACGAATCCTTGCACGAAGGTGAAATACCATCCATAGCTGAACTGCAGGCGATTGTAGACGTATTCCTAAAACAGGGGAAAGCAGAGCCGCTTTCGTTGAGAAGAAACAGACAAACAGGATAATCGGATCGAGAAAAACAGAACAGAGCAGAAATCTTTGTATCTTTGGATTGAATTTCATGTATACCTCACAGATCCCATTGACTAGATAACCGAAAAAGAATCCGGAAGAACACAAAAGAAATTGTTGCCACTTGGGCCTCTCTGTAAGAGAAATCCCGAATAGGGACCTTGCCTGTTCTTCCGCCTTCTTCATCCCCCTCCCTCTCTCTCCCTCTCTCTATATCTCTCTCTCTCTCCTCTTTCGCCGTCGTGCAGAACAGGAGAAAGGAACGCGAGAAGAGACAAGAAAACAGAACAGGGGGATCGGCTAAGGAGTACGAATTAGGCCAAGGTAGAAGGAACGAATCAATGGGAAAGTATGAGCGAAGAGAATCACATCTTCTCTTCCTCTGCTTTGCTCTGTTTTTGGATTTTTAAGGAATATATAGTATGTGGACATAAAACGGTTTAATTAGAAAACAAATTACAGCAAGAGGATGCCGAAGACGAGATTCTCGGGCGATAAATTTGACAAATTAATCACTAGTAAATAATTAAGGCTAATTTTTTTAAATTCAAAGTTTAATTACTTAATAATATAATAATTATTTATAAATTACAAAAAAAAACAACTAATTTTTTATTATAAAAGAATAATTATTTACTTTGATAATATGTGTAAATAAGTTTTTAAAAAATATAAAGCTATTACTTAAAGAATAATTTAGATAATATGATATAATATTAAGATAATATTAAACTATTACTTTCTTAAAAAATTAACAAAGGCTGAAGCCTAAGGCCCTATTTGGCACGAAGACTAAACTCAGGACCAAAATGATACTAGTTTAAAAAAGAATGATAATAATAATAATAAATAAATAGTTTTTTTTAATCATTCTACATAAATTTTAATATAAAAAAATATTTTTTTTACTTCATATACTTAATAATTTTTAATAAAAATATCTACTTATTTCACTTTCTAGACCAAAAATATTTGAATCAATTATTTTGATATAGAATGTAAAATAAAGTTAATATTTTTATTAAAAATTATTGAGTATGTGAAGCAAAATAATATTTTTTATATTAAAATTTATGTAGAATAATTAAAAAAATTATTTATTATTATTATTATTATTTAAATTAGTACTATTTTAATCCTGATTTTGATTTTCGTGCAAAACAGGACCTAATGTTCTGTTTGGTAATAAGAAAAAAAAAGATTTGGTTAAAATTTTTAGTCATTTTTGAAAAATGTGTATGATTTGAAATAAAGTAAGTTAGTTATATTAAAAATTATGTATAATATGAAATAAATTTGATTGATTTATTGAGAATTGTGTTGAATGTGATAAAGTAATTGTTGGTTTGCGTGGTTTGCGGGGTTTGCAGGGTATGCGGGTTTTGCGGGTTTTGCGGGGTTTACGGGGTTTACGCGGTTTGCAGGGTTTACGCGGTTTGCAGGGTTTACGGTTTGTACGGGGTTTACGGGGTTTACGGTTTGTATGGGGTTTACGGGGTTTACGAGGATTTCGGGGTTTACCGGGTTTACGCGATTTACACGGTTTACGGTTTGTACGGGGTTTACAGGGTTTTGGGGTTTACACGGTTTACGGGGTATGCGGGATTTGCAGGGTTTGCTGGGTTTGCTGGGTTTGCGGGGTTTGCGCGGTTTGCACGGTTTGTTTACACCGGTTTACGTCGCTTTACGCGATTTATGGGGTTTACGGGGTTTACGGTGTTTGCGAGGTTTACGGGGTTTGCGGGGTTTACGCGGTTTGTAGAGTTTACGCGGTTTGCAGGGTTTACGGTTTGTACAGGGTTTACGGTTTGTACGGGGTTTACGGTTTGTATGAGGTTTACGGGGTTTTACGTGGTTTATAGGGGTTTACGTGGGTTTTACGGGGGTTTACGGATTTTATGGAGTTCTTTGGGGTTTACGGGGTTCTTCGGGGTTACGGGGTTCTTCGGGGTTTACGTGGTTCTTCGGGGTTTACCGAGTTCTTCAGGGTTTACCGGGTTTACGGGTTACAGGCGAGTTCTGTCTCGTGCCTTGCAAGGTAGGAAGAGTTGTGTGAGATGAGATATAAAATAATTTTTTAATTTTTTTTAAAATAAATTTAAGATTTTGGCCATGGTAATTTTAGCTATGATTTTTTGGTCATTATCAAAGGATTTAATTTCTACAATAAGAAGAATTTTTTTATTTTCAAAAAAAAGTGGAATTTTTAAAATTGTAAATAATATTCATAAGGCATTAAAAATTTAGCCAGGATCCTCCGTTCGGCGGTCAGCCCACCGGCATTTATGGCAGTACGGCTGCACAAACTCAATCTGGGACGTCCGTTTGATCCGCCGGAGGAGAAAAACGAAAAGCTCGATATCCCGCGCTCGGGGATGAGCGTCCGGCGGGCCTTGCAGTTTTGCACATGACGCCGGCCGCCGAGGTGGGGGAGACGAGGAATTGGGATATGCATGGGGCGCAGGATACGAAGGAAAAAAAATATTAGATTTAAACTAAAAATCTAATTATTGGCCGCCACATGTGCGCAGATCCACCTCCTGTGCATATATGGCGGCCAATAATTGGGAGTCGAATCTCGCCAAAAGATTGCTTGATGATAGTGCCACGTGGATTTTAGAGAGATTTATATTTAATTTGATTTATTATATTCAAACAGCATCCCTAATATCTATTATTTTCATGAGATTTTTACATACAGAACATGAAATTTACACGAAATTATGCATTTCACCATCAATTCATAAATATTACCACTATCACACCATATTATTTAAATTTTATCGCATTTCACATATTTCGACACTATATTCTTTTTGATGCGTTGCATACTTCACATTTCTAAATTGGCCACTTGATCTTAACAATATTACTTAATATATTAATTAAATACTATAAATAATTTAATTTATCATTAAATACTAATTTAATATTATTTATTGAATATTCATGTATTTAAATTTATTTATCCTATTTAAAATTTTCATATTAGGGTGCCGAATTTAAAATCCACATGACTATAATTTTTAATTAAGTAAGAAAATTGGTGCTGTTTACCGGTAAAAAATAAAAAATATTATATGTAGAATTTACAATCTATTAATTAAATTTAGTATTTAATTTACATATAATAT
>KZ451935.1:3270674-3281448 GCA_002786265.1 Apostasia shenzhenica | reverse complement strand
TGATAATACTGTGAGGAAATAAGTTGATATTCTGATCTGTTGTTAAATTGAGCTATAAGACCTCACCTGGCCTATGGTAAGGTGAAGGTCGTTTACTCGGTCTTTGTGACTGACTGTTGAATTTTAGGTAAATAATCTGTCGCCAGGAGAAGACTGCAAAATCCCAAGAGAGATGTTTCCCTACATCCCGTATAGACCCACTGATATTTACCCTTAACCACTTTTATTGCTTTAACTTTCAGTTTTCCAATCTAAGGTTACTCTGGGTGACCTGCGTGTGTTTAAACCTTTGTAATCCTGTTTTGAGATGAATAAAATATCTTTTCTTATAATCTATTCTGTGATTCTGACTGATAGTCTCCCCTTATTTTATGGATAAATGGTCCTTAAAAATGAGGGTGTGACACACACGTGCTAAATGACAGCAATTTTGTTAATGTTGTGTGGACAAACTTGGGGTTGAAGTCGGAGATGACTAGGCCAAATAGTGTCTCGGTGGAAAATTAGATATACAATGTTTTGAAGAACTACAAAATATGTTAAAGCTGAACTTTTTATGATCTCTCTTTGGTCGATTTGGGGTGAAAGAAACAACAGACAAGGGAGGAAAAGGAAGATCATCCGTTGACATCTGCATTTTTGCTACTAACTTCCTCTAGGAATATGAAGCAGCGTGAGGGAAGGACTTCCAAGAGCAGATGAGGACTCACAAGGTATGGTCTCCTCCCCGAGATCCTACTACTAAAATAAATTTTGATGCTTCCTTGGATATAGAGAGAAATGAATGGGGCTGGGGGTAATTGCCAGGAACTCATTGAGTAAAGTAATCAAATATCTTATAGAGAAAGTCCAAGGATGCCTGGACCTAACAATTGCGGAGTGCATGGCTGCTGAAAAAGCAATCTATCTTGACGAGAAATTGAACATAAAATATGTCTGGATTGAAGGTGATTCTATGGAAGCTATCAAGATGTTTCAGGATACAAATGTGGACATGTCTATTTTAGGCCCCATAATGAATGTGCTAAAGGAACAAATGAAAGCTTTTGATCAGTATAAAATCTCTCATATTGGCCGAGACGGCAACAAAGTAGCACACAACCTTGCCCGTTATGCTCTTCATACAACATCCCAGATAATTTGGCTGGAGAATTTTCTGAAGTTCATCACAAATATGACGAGAGAGGAAGCTATCATATGTATTGAGTCTAATGAAATAATTTTTTAATGCTTCATCTGTAATCTTATTTTCTACAAAAAAAAAAACATAAGTCCACTAGATTAATTAATAATACTACTTATTAGAGCAATTGTATTTATTAACATGCTTAAATGAAATGTTTATTTAATTTTACTTTTATTTTTTATAAAATAGCTATTCTCATGGTTTTTTTTTTATACGAACAGGCTAAAAATATGATTTTAAAATCACTTTTGTTCACATATATATACATACTTGTATGTATATAAGTGCATATATATGTATGCATTATTATATTTATATTATATGTACATATATAATTATATAAATTACATTTATTTAATTATTTATATAATATTAAATTTAACAATAATAAATAACGTAAATTTTAATATTTATGAGTATTTTTGTACTTTTTTCTATTCAATTCTTTGTATTCTATTTCATTCAGGTAAATAAAAAAGTTATTATTTCATTCTTATTAAAATGATATTATCTTAATCTTATTCTATTTTATTGAAATAAATGTATCGTAAGTCTATTTGTCAGTTCATAATTTCTTCTTCTTTTTTTTCGCTTTAGCATCATCAATTGTTTACTAATTTGAAATTATTTCTTTTGAGCAATTTTTTTAAATAGTGTTTAAATATGTTAATATGTCGGGATTTAATTTGTCTTGCCAGTAACGTAAAGTCTATATTTTCTTGCGGTCCAACAACAAATTTTACATTAAGGATAGCAAAACCATATACAACTTTTACCTTATATTTCAAATCCTTTTAACAACTTACAAATCAAGCTAATATATTTTGCCCACATTACAAAATTCATAGTCAAGCTAAAAAAATTTAATGCCATGCAAATAGTACTACAATCAAAAATTATAATGAACTCACTAAATCTTCATTGAACAAACTTTGCTGACAAAGAAAAAAGTTCAATTTTTTTTTTGATTTTTCAATAATAAATTTCTCTCACAATAGCATCGATCAACCATCTTACTATTCACCTCTCGTATAGGGTTAATCCTAAATACCCCGAACATCCCTTATCTAGTGAAAGCAATTTCGTAGTTTGGTTAATGGTTGACATGTCAACTTCTCCACCACCAACTGATACACATTTTGTTTAACGAGAAACTCTCCTGTCATGGCCCAACACCGTAATTCTTATTAATAATCTAGCTGTACTCGAATTACGACTGATTATTAAGAATTATAATACTTTATAAATAATAAAATTATACATTTCATGCCACTTAACTAAACAGCACATGTATAAAAATCACATTTGTACATTGAAAGCATTTATTACATATATATTATCAATAACTATGGGAAATATTTACATACAAATTTCTCTTCTCAATCATATTAACAGACCTTATAATATCACACATATGAATGATAATACTATTTAAACATCGTAAATATATATAGTAAAAAGATTAACATTTTAGTTTCATAAATTTTTTTGAAATGTCCAATCTCCGCCCCACTGTTTGATCTATACGTGTAAAAAAATAAGAGTTATTGGTTAATTCAGTAGGTAAATCTAATCCAACATAATTTATAAAATATTTGTGCACATCACAATCATATTAAAAATATATTAAAAAAATATTTGAATCTTTATCATATCGGGAATTGTTTCTCAGTCAATCATAGTCATACCACCGCATTCACAGTAACTCACACACAGTTACTACAAGGTAGTCATCTCAACTAGATAACCTTCCGTAGGTTACCATCGGACACTGTCGCATCTAAATTCATAGATACTTCATCACAATAGGTGACCCATATACAGTAATCTTTGTTGATCGTCATCACCCCAAGTAGCCGAAAATTACTACTGGATGTTGTCACATCAATATCATCATCAAGTTCGAACCGTGGTGGGTATAATTGCAAAGAAAAATAAATTTACTTTTCTTTCATGCTATACATATATCAATCTCATTATATTTTCATTGTATGTTATCAGATTTAACATCAATTGATTACACCTATCGTATAACTCAATTGTACTTGAAAGCAACATAATAATTCATTACAATCAACCATCATATTTAAGAACTGAATTGAACAGTTATAAAATTATCTAGGCATGAGGAACAAATGATAATCACAGAGCATATAATATATAACTCAAAATACAATCTTTTATTTTTGGTAAATTAATTTATAAATATATTAAAATAAACTCACTTAACTCTTTGGCCGTTTGGTAATCTATTTTCATGTATCGTACACCTCTAAAAATTAAAAATATAAATAAATTAAAATTTATTTCTTTTAATTAATTTAAGCCCTTATATACAAATTTTTCATATCCTTATATTTCTCTCTACAAATATAATTTTTATTGAATCAATATTATGATTTTGCTATAAATTTATTCATAAACTCTTATTTTTTTCACTATTCATTTCTATACCATTAAATTGATTATATCTCATGCCTAGTAAATAAAATACTATCATTTATAAATCAAATATAAAAAAAAATTCTCACATTTTCTCTTTCTCCCCTTTTTCTTCTGCTTCTCTTCACAGCGCACTACAGAGGGAAGAAAGCTTGCCAAGAAAGAAACAAGGCTTTGTTCTTATCTTAATGGCATATATAACGACATCGACTTTTACCTCGGCTGTTACCTAATCTTTTTTTTTATCCTCAAATAATTCCATTATATTTTAATATAAATATGTCCTTAATATAAAATTACTATATTACACTATAAATAAATATAAAATCTTAAACACAAATAATCTAAAATAATCTTCTAATTGTCTCTCACCCTGTCTCTTATACTTGTGCTAAACCTGTAAAAATATTACCAAAAATGACATCAGTCCACCAACCGGACTCAGTAGGGATATCAACTAGCTATGAGCCACATAAAATATTTAATAAAGTTTCATGATCACAAATTTATTATTTTGAGATTTAAGAGAATTATTACATGCATACACAACAACATTCATAAACTTATATCAAATAAATAAATAACATGATAGTAATGATTATGATAATTATGCATACTTAAAATATATAACAAAAGAATAGATAATTAGCATGATACAATACTAAATATAAATAAGTACAATATGATTTGTCTAATAATTATAATATAAACAGAATAACAGAACAAATATAAAAAAAAGATTAATGAGCAAGTTCCTTGTTAATTAATTTTATTTTACTCTTTTGGGCTCGTAATTTCTCGTACTACGTCTCAGCTGTTATTTACATATTTGGGGATCGTCATCCCCTAGCCCCGTAGGCTATGGCCCATAATGGCTAAAATATAAGGTCCTCAATCAGTTTTGGGAGTTTTCACCCCCTAGCTCAAAATGGCAATGGACGTCGTCGCGCCTATATAATATATGCTTGACCTAAGGCAGGTGTGTAATCCCACAGAAATCACATTTAATTTTTTAATTCATTATCGCCTTTAAAATCTTGATTTTAAATTTAGAGACATAGCAAGCTCATACACTTGCCTAAATATCATATTATATCTTTGAATGTGATGACAAATCCTCCCGTAAGTGTCACAAACACGAGTCAATATATTCTCATCGAATGTGATGACAAGTCCGTATACTTGTTCTCCCGTAGGTGTCACAATCATAAGTCAATATATTCTTATCGAATGTGACGAGATAAGTTCGTACACTTATCCTCTCACAGGTATCACAATTAAGGAAAAGAGACATATCATTATATAACATATTTATTTCATCATTGAAGAAAATAAATGAAGCCAGCAATTAATTCATAATAATTTACATGCAACATATATTATCAAACTTTTACAATCCACCTTATGCATATAATCTCGATAATTTAATTTTAAGTCATCTCTTTAATTTGAATTAAATCTCTATAATAATTCAACAATCACCAATAAAAGTAATCATGATATCTTCAACGATAATTTTAATCTAAATTAATAAAGATCATTAACTCTCCACATATAATTTGTGAAACCTTAATTAAAATTTAATAAGAGTATGATTAGAGCTAATAATATAATTATAACCCACATTTGAGTCTCATATTAAAGTGAATCAAATTGAATTATGATTAATTCCAAAATTCACATTTTTATCACTCTATAATTATAAAAATATCATCACTATTTAAATCAAATCATCTATCAATAAATCTATTTAGCATAAGTTTTAAACTCTAAGGCTGCGTTTGGTAAAGCTTTTTGGTATGAAAAAGTGCTTTTTCATATAGCTAAAAGTTGAAAATTGTGTTTGGTAAAATAGCTTTTAAACCGTTTTCAGCTTTTAAAAAACTGAAAAACGGCTGTACGGAAAAGCTGAAAAAAAAAAGCTTTTTGAAATAGTGATTTTGCTCTAATTATTTATGGACAGAAATACCCTTAATAATATTTTAAATCCTAAATTTTAAACTATAAAATTTAAAATTGGCTTAAAGTAAAACTTAGCAAAAAAATTTAAAAAGTTATTATTAGTGTATACAATTTTTCATATTTTTTACATATACTATATAGTTGATTAAATTTTTTGTAAAGAGAAAAATAGTACAAAATTTAACTCATAGCAAATATATTTATAATATATAAGATAGATTTTATTTATTTAAAAAATTTACAACTAATATGAGATTTAGAATTAGGTTTAGATTCTTGTTTGAGCACATCACGATCTTTGAAGCGCATAAAAAAGCCAAATTTGTTGAAATTCTTTTGTTTATTTTGCTTTATATCATCATCCCTTCAGTTTTGTAGCAACTGATTGCCAAGTTTACTCAGGTTTCCTAACACTTAATTCTGACTTCTCCGCATTCCAATGCATCAGATGAGAGCTTTATATAATTGTCATGAATGTAAGCTGATGCAGTGTAAACTAATCACTTGAGATCGGCAGGTATTATATTAAACTTAACTTGTGGAATTGGTATATCGCATTTAGCGAAATTAGTACTTGAGGTTTCAAAAGCCATTGCAATTTAATCCTATGTTTGAATTTAATATTAGGTCCTAAGTATTGATTGGTTTATTGTTAGTTCTTAAATTAGATTAGCTGTTCACAGGTTCAAATCAAAGGAACATGGAACTATTTGCATCCCTACTTGTCATGTAATGTTGTGTTTCATGCGTAATTGAGCTTCTAGGTGAATTCTAATTGCTGAGCGAAAGCTATGAAAAATTATACTATCACATAGATATTATTATTAATTATTATATTATTTGATCAATTTGCGGTCCATGCTATAATTGGCGAGTTTCATGTTAGAGTGTGCCATATCTACTTGTGTCATGTTATAATCATTAGTTCAAATAGAGAGATTATTGGGTCATAAATGATGATAGTAAACTGAAACAGTTACTAAGGACAAATCCCTGGTACCCACCCAAAATAAATTTGAGATGCGTTTTCTTATAATTGACTCTTTTATTAATTTTTTAGAAAAGTTAAAGAATTCATTTTCATTTTAAGGGGAGAGCTTAAGGAATACCTACTGAAAATACATATTTAGACCATATACACCTTGTTAAAACATGACAATAAAATCTTAGCTACATGCAATTTTTCCTAATACTTTGTATGGTGAATGATGATCATAACATCAGATGATTAATTGTTCTTCAGCCTGTGGTTTAGTAAACTAATGGTGAAGCTAGTATGCAGTTTGTTTGAACCCATTAAGTTGAAGCAAAATTTATAACCTTTCTAATGTGGATGATGCTCATGTGTATTTTTAATGCAACAGTTAAGATAATTGTTCCAATAAGACACAATATGCAATATGCAGGGTACACTTTAAGTTTAATGATGCTGTTCAATCTCAAAGAACAGTTATAAATTATAATCATAGTCAACTACATGCTGTACACTTGTTCTCAGTTGATGCCGAATCCCCACAGTCTTTGTGAACTTTTAACAAGGAGAACAAACAGGACACATATAGGACTCATACAGTATATATATACATACACACATCCATATGCTTCAAAGGCCATGTCTGCGCAGCTTACTCTGCGTGGCAGAAGACATTTTTCGATTGGAACACAGACTTGTTGATGATAATCCGGCACTTTAGACATTTCATTTGAGTAGTAAATCTCCTGAATTATTTTCTAAATAATACACTTCATGCAACATTTGAAAGACGTGCTCCTTAGCTAATTTATTGTTGAGCTTTTCATATCTTCTCCCCAGAAGTGTGCTGCATTCAGTGACAAACATTATATGTAATAGTTTCACTAAATTAGAATAAGTAGAGAGGACAGAAGATGAAAATTACTTGAGGTTTGAAATTTTGTATTATCACTTCATTAGATCAACCTGGCTGCGGGAAAGACATAATCTATGGCTCTCCTAGCAATGCATCGTCCATCGCCTCTCACCTGCCCACAGAGGCGTTTGAGGATCTCAGTCCTTTTCTTCACCGGCGATGGCTATATTTCAGCCTTGGATCTCTCTTAACCTTGAACTATCTTCTTGTATAAAAACATCATCCTGACAAAACAACAATTAAAAAAAAATAAAAAAAAAAAGCAAAAAAACATGAGGTACGCGGGCCGTCAATTCCACGAATCCTCGAGCGCGCCACCCCGCGCCGACCCCCCCACACCACACCACACCCACCACACCGCCCGTCCCACCCCCACCACCCTGCCACCTCAATAATTGCTAAATATAATGTCCAATCAGTTTGGGAGTTTTCACTCCCTAGCTCAAAAATGGCAAATGGACGTCGTCGCGCCTATATAATATATGCTTGACCTAAAGCAGGTGTTTAATCCCACAGAAATCACATTTAATTTTTTAATACCATTATTGTCTTTAAAATCTTGATTTTAAATTTAGTCATATAGCAAGCTCATACACTTGCCTAAATATCATATTATATCTTTGAATGTGATGACAAATCCGTACACTTGCCCTCCCGTAAGTGTCACAAATACGAGTCAATATATTCTCATCGAATGTGATGAAAAGTCCGTATACTTGCCCTCCCGTAGATGTCACAATTATAAGTCAATATATTCTTATCGAATGTGACGAGACAAGTTCGTACACTTATCCTCTCATAGGTATCACAGTTGAGGAAAAGAGGCATATCATTATATAACATATTTATTTCATCATTGAGAAAATAAATGAAGCCAGCAATTAATTCATAATAATTTACAATGCAACATACATTTTCAAACTTTACAATCCATCTTATGCATATAATTTTGATAACTAAATTTTAAGTCATCCTCTTAATTTGAATTAAATCTCTATAATAATTCAGCAATCACCAATAAAAGTAATCATGATATCTTCAAGATAATTTTAATCTAAATTAATAAACATCATTAACTCTCCACATATAATTTGTGAAACCTTAATTAAAATTTAATAAGAGTATGATTAGAGCCAATAATATAATTATAACCCACATTTGAGTCTCATATTAAAGTGAATCAAAATTGAATTATGATTAATTCCAAAATTCACATTTTTATCACTCTAATAATTATTAAAAATAACATCACTAATTCAATCAAATCACTATCAATATCTATTTAGCATAAGTTTTAAACTCTAAGGCTCTGTTTGGCATTGTCGTGGCTGTATGAAAAAGTGTTGTAGCTTATAGCGGTATAAAAAAGTGCTATTGAATAAAGCTGTTTTATACGTTTGGTAAACTACTGTTAAAAGCTGCCATCAAAAGCAGAACTATTTGGTTAACTGTTGTGCTGTCTAAAATTTTTTTTATTTTTGACTAAAATTAGACATAATTTAAATACTTTTTATTACAATATATTCTATAAATATATAATAATTAATTCATTCTATTAAATAATTTAAATTTATGTGCCATTAATTTTATAATATATTTTAATATTATTTTATAGTTTTATTTGCATATTACTTATAAATTTTTAAAAAATTTTATTTATTTTATATTATATCTACATAAAATATGTTATTTTTATTTATACTATATCAATAATATCATTTAATATATTTTTATAAAAAAATATGAAAATATGAAAATTACGTCAATTGTATATTTGGTTTAATGAAAGGACGTGAGGAAGAAAATGACGGGAAAGATTAGGAAGATGCATTCGGTTAGAGGAGATAAATAATGTTAAGGGCATTTTTGTCCATAATTAATTAGAGCACAATTACTTTTCCAAAAAGTTTTTTTTTAGCTTTTCTCTACAACTGTTTTTTAGCTTTTTGATAGATGAAAACAGTTAAATAGCTATTTTACCAAACACAATTTTTATATTTTAGCTATATAAAAAAGCACTTTTTAAATACAATAAGCTTTCCCAAATGCAGCCTAAATTTATTAGAAATTAATTACATCATTAATCCTCAATGTCTCACAGCATTTGAAATCGATTTTATAAGTTCAATTCTTCTAAATATAATAACTCAATTGTTTGGACTTCTAATAATAAAATATATATTTTTAGGCTAATTAATATATAAATATGATAGATAATTAAATAATTTAATAATCTTTAAATTTATATTTAATAGCAATCATTTGACATAAAAAAATTTCATTTTATCTACAAGTGATGATAAGTTCTTTCAAAAATAGATTTTTATTCCAATTTTCTCTAGCAATATCTCATCCAAAATAAACTTTTTAAAGAAAAATTTTTACATAAAATTTGTAGTATAATATATTCTCTAGTTTCATATAAAGTTTTATGGCAATTCGAATTCATTTGGTACACCAAATCCCCTATGAACTAAACTCGGTAAAAAAATCTGAATTTCTGTCAGAGTTTAGTAATGACATCGAAATTATACTTTTTATTCAGAATTAATCAAACTTTTCTTCATGAAAGTTGTAAGTAACTTCAGGATCTAACTCACTACCAATTATCATCAAAAGTCGAGATCATTTGATACCCAAACTAATGCTGTAATGCTCAGATCCGAAATAAAAATATTTCAGCAATATACAATCGTGTGCATATATCTAAACAAATTTCTCTAATAAAATAGTTTAAGCCCATAAACAAAATTTACAATCATAAATATGAAGAAAATATCAGCAATATAATAAAATAAATTTTTATAAATAATTAAATATTAAATTTATTCAATCATTATCAAATTATTATAAATCAAATTATGTGAATTCTTATATTTGATTAATTTAAACCTTAATAGTTAGAGAAATCTCCTACCTAAAAGAATCATAAAAATATCTCCTTTTTCTTCCTCCTTTTTTCTCTTATTTTCTCATCCGAATCTTTGAAATGTTTTTTTCCGTGATTACCGATTCGAAGGAGAAAGGTTGTAATGCCTCGGATCTCTAATTTTTTCTTCTTTTTTTCTCTCTCCTCTCTCTTTTCTCTCTTTCTTACCTCTCATTTTCGGCCAAAGAAGGGGCTAGGGCTGGCGGTTACGAATCAGGAGAGGAGAAGGTGAATAGAGGAGATAAACATTATTTCCTCTAATAATTCAATCTAAGGGTAAATCTGATATTTTTTCTAAGGCTAACATCAAGAGATAATTAAATCTCATAAATTAAAATTTTAAAGAATGATAATAAATATCCTTTG
>KZ451935.1:3166944-3270664 GCA_002786265.1 Apostasia shenzhenica | reverse complement strand
CATATATTCTATAAATATATAATAATTAACTCATTTTATTAAATAATTAATTTTATGTGCTATTAATTTTATAATATATTTTATATTATTTTATAGTTTATTTGTATATTACTTATAAATTTTTAAAATAAATTTTATTTATTTTATATTATATCTACATAAATATGTATATTTTTATTTTACTATATCAATAATATCATTTAATATATTTTTATAAAAAAATATGAAAATATGAAAATTACGTCAATTGTATATTTGGTTTAATGAAAGGACGTGAGGAAGAAAATGACGGGAAAGATTAGGAAGATGCATTCGGTTAGAGGAGATAAATAATGTTAAGGGCATTTTTGTCCATAATTAATTAGAGCACAATTACTTTTCCAAAAAGTTTTTTTTTAGCTTTTCTCTACAACTGTTTTTTAGCTTTTTGATAGATGAAAACAGTTAAATAGCTATTTTACCAAACACAATTTTTATATTTTAGCTATATAAAAAAGCACTTTTTAAATACAATAAGCTTTCCCAAATGCAGCCTAAATTTATTAGAAATTAATTACATCATTAATCCTCAATGTCTCACAGCATTTGAAATCGATTTTATAAGTTCAATTCTTCTAAATATAATAACTCAATTGTTTGGACTTCTAATAATAAAATATATATTTTTAGGCTAATTAATATATAAATATGATAGATAATTAAATAATTTAATAATCTTTAAATTTATATTTAATAGCAATCATTTGACATAAAAAAATTTCATTTTATCTACAAGTGATGATAAGTTCTTTCAAAAATAGATTTTTATTCCAATTTTCTCTAGCAATATCTCATCCAAAATAAACTTTTTAAAGAAAAATTTTTACATAAAATTTGTAGTATAATATATTCTCTAGTTTCATATAAAGTTTTATGGCAATTCGAATTCATTTGGTACACCAAATCCCCTATGAACTAAACTCGGTAAAAAAATCTGAATTTCTGTCAGAGTTTAGTAATGACATCGAAATTATACTTTTTATTCAGAATTAATCAAACTTTTCTTCATGAAAGTTGTAAGTAACTTCAGGATCTAACTCACTACCAATTATCATCAAAAGTCGAGATCATTTGATACCCAAACTAATGCTGTAATGCTCAGATCCGAAATAAAAATATTTCAGCAATATACAATCGTGTGCATATATCTAAACAAATTTCTCTAATAAAATAGTTTAAGCCCATAAACAAAATTTACAATCATAAATATGAAGAAAATATCAGCAATATAATAAAATAAATTTTTATAAATAATTAAATATTAAATTTATTCAATCATTATCAAATTATTATAAATCAAATTATGTGAATTCTTATATTTGATTAATTTAAACCTTAATAGTTAGAGAAATCTCCTACCTAAAAGAATCATAAAAATATCTCCTTTTTCTTCCTCCTTTTTTCTCTTATTTTCTCATCCGAATCTTTGAAATGTTTTTTTCCGTGATTACCGATTCGAAGGAGAAAGGTTGTAATGCCTCGGATCTCTAATTTTTTCTTCTTTTTTTCTCTCTCCTCTCTCTTTTCTCTCTTTCTTACCTCTCATTTTCGGCCAAAGAAGGGGCTAGGGCTGGCGGTTACGAATCAGGAGAGGAGAAGGTGAATAGAGGAGATAAACATTATTTCCTCTAATAATTCAATCTAAGGGTAAATCTGATATTTTTTCTAAGGCTAACATCAAGAGATAATTAAATCTCATAAATTAAAATTTTAAAGAATGATAATAAATATCCTTTGACCCATAACCATATCCCTTAAATATCTTCAATTATGATAAATATCCTCATGAGAGTTTTAAATCAATAAATATAAAAATAAATTATATTATTTTAAATAAATTCAAATTTAAATCATGAAAATAATTTTCTAATATTTTTCTTAATATTTTCAAATAAATACTAGATCTTATAAAAATATTTCTACATTCAATATTTCTTTTATCATTTTTTTGGTCATGTTTGGAGATCAAATAAATCAAAGGTATCACTCAAAATTTCTTCTATATTTTCTATACCAAAATACCGTAAATATCATTTATCACCCATATTTGTACATACAATTCTAATTTATAATATACATCAAAATCTAAATTTTTAGAATGTTATAGCATATTTATATTTTGGTAATTTTTATCTTCTTATAAACAGATCTAAAATTATTACTTTTAAATCTAATTTTATTCGTGCCAAACCCTAACTCAATTTTTGCAAATTTTAAACCCTATTCCGAGTTACATTAAACTAAGGGGGCGTTTGGTTTAGTATTATCTTTATGTTATGTTATATTATCTAGAGAAAGTAATTATTTGGTTTAATGATATCATTAAATAATCTTCTATTATATTATAAAATTATTAATCAAAAGATGACATTTAGATTATATAACATAACACTAAGATAATAACGAACCAAATGCCCCTTAATAAAAATCATTTATAACAATTTAACATATTCATTTTTTTAATATTAGTAAAATAGCAGTTAACTAAACATCAATGTAATACTAAAAATTTAAAACCTGGATATTATATCTCTTCTCAATGAATAGATGAATTAGTAACTTCTTCGAGTAGGAGAGATGTTTAAGAAGTCTTGGGCTAGTTCTCGAAAGCTGCTTCTTCTAGAATATCCTTAGATATGGTTTGCTAAATCTTTTTTTGATTAGTATCTTCATCTGGTTTCCTATTCAACAAGAGTTTAATCCTTGCTCTAAAGTCTTCATTTATAGCACTTCTTAATTTATTCAAGATTTATGGATCTCAACATAAACCTCAAACTTGGAAAAACAATGAGAATCTCTATATAAAAAATCAAACCTCACGATCAACGACTGAGTATTTGAAGAATTTCGACGAGGTTTTACTCAATAAGTATTTTTTTTTTGAAAAGGTTTCTTCAAAGACATTCTTAACTTCCTCCTCTCCCTAATGAGGGGACTCCCACGACTATCTTCTTCTATCCTGCTTAGAATATTTTCTGATTTATTTTTAAGTTCAATGTGAAAAAAAAAGTTACTGAACATATTTCAAAAAAAAAATCATTGAAACTATAATTGATCTAATCCTAAAACTATTGGTAGTTGTTGGATATAAATTCGAATAAAATCAATACATGTTTCATAAAAATTGAACATTAATACATCATGAGTGACTGAGTTTTTGTTGGAGGCTCAAATTTGAGTCAACTCTTTATAACCCTAGACATCAAATAATAATCAAACCATCCATTTCTAATTGAGTTGACATATTCGACACACTAACATTTTTGTACATAAGTCAACATAAATATAATAGTAACTATAGTTTATGATACTATTAAAATCAAAAATTTTACGACTGATAATGACTGAATCCTGAATCCTAAAATCCTCTAATGAAACATAAATGAAACTGAATCCTGAATTCAACTCCTTCAATTTCAACATTATTCTCATAATCATCTAAAGAAAAAAATTAATCATTTTAGTAAAATTGAATCAATTAAATAGCAATACGATCGATCGCTGAGCGCAGAGGTTCTCTTGAAGAGGACGACGAACTACTTCAGATGGAATGGCTCCACAGGGGCACATCCTCGCGGCACTCTCCGTCGTCCCAGTCTACGGCGGCGGCCGTTGCCGCCGGGAAGAACATCGGCTCTTCATCGTAATAATACCAGTCGAAGTCCATCACGCTGTACGAGCAATGATAATCCACTCCAACCTCCGCCGCGAAAGCTCCCGGTGCCGCCTCGCAACCCTCCTCGCGGAAACTACCGCCGCAGCCGCCTCTGGCGGCTCCGCCGGTGGTCGATAGCGGGACGCCAGGGCGGAATGACTCGGCGGCCTGGGCGGCGGCGAGCCGGATGGTGCGGGGGGAGGCAGGGGACGGGGGGATGGGGAGGAGGCGGGCGGAGTCGGCGAAATTGAGGCAGGCGGCGCTGCCGCGGAGGGCCAGCGCGGCGACGTCGTGGGCCCGCGCGGCCATCTCGGCGGTGGGGAAGGTGCCGAGCCAGATGCGGGATTTCTTGTTGGGCTCGCGGACCTCGCAGACCCAGCGTCTGGCGCCGCGGAGGCGGACGCCCTTGTAGACCGGGTGCCGGGTCTCCCTGAACTTGGTCCGGCCGGCGGGCCGCTTAGGGGGGGCCGACAACACTGTAGCGTATAACTCGTCTGGCGGGGACGCTGGGAGGGGATCATCGGTGCTGGCTCTGTTCATCGCCGGAAATGGAGTGAGCGAAGGGAGGAGAATGGGTTTGAGGGGGAGGGAGATTTGAGGGGTTTAAATGGGAGGAAGAAAACACGGAATTGCCAGCTTGGATGGGAATTGGGATGCCGAAGGGGCGGCGTATGGGATTTTATTTAATAATTGGAAGGAAGAGGGCGGACGTGGCGAACAGGGTGATTTTGACTTTGGAGAACTCCGGTGAGCTCCTGAGGACGGTGGAGAGCTGACGTCACCAGTCAGCGGGGTAGTTTATGGATTTCGAATGACCGTCCACGTGGCGTTCGGAGAGCAAGCTGGTTTCGAGTCGAGTCGACCCGACAGAGAAGCTAAGGGGTGCGTCTAAGTGTGGAAATTCGGTCCGATATTTGTATTCTATTTGATTCAAAAAAAAATTTAATCATCAAAAAAAAAACTTTTTTAAAGAAATATTTAAACTGTATTGAATGTAATACATTTATAAAAATATGAAATAGTTTTTTGTTTTATTTGACACAAATGCAAAAATATTTGTGAGAAATATTTATAAATATTTTTTATTGCTTAATATTTTAAATTTATTAGTCAATTTCAATGAAAATCTACAAAAAAATATGAATTAAAATTTTAGATTTAATATTCAAATAATTATACTTTCAACTAAAATTAAATACAAAATTTAAAAAATATGACAAAATATTTAAAATAAATTTTCATATACATTTAAAATTTAAATTAAATATAAGTAATTTAATACTCAAATTAGTTGAATTTTAGTTAAAATAAAATAAAGTTTTAAAAAATATATAAATTTAATATAAAAATATTAAAAATAATTTCTCATATAAATTTAAAATTTAAATAAAAAATATTATTTTTTTTTTGAAAATAACTTGTCATATTTATAAGTAAAAGTGCATTCCATATTTTTAAGAATTACATTAAGCACTGTTATGTATTTCTCTTTTTTTATGTCTATTTAAATCATCAAAACTTGATTTTTTTTAAAGCACCGTTCCATCAAAATGAAATTAACTCGATGCATAAACATATATATTTTGAGTTTTTTGAAAACATATTTAAAAACATTATCGATCAGTTAATAGAAAAAATTAAGAAAAAGTAAAGTTTTTAATACTATGTTTAAATCTCAATTATTTACACAACTTTTAACTATCGCATTCATACAAAATGAAGACATAACAATCATATAAAAGTACAAATTCTGAATTCCATCACAAACTAATTTAGATTTTACCACTAAAAAAATAAATCATGAAAAATAATACATGAAATTGTTCATCACAAGTAAATATTAATTAAAAGCACAAATTATTACAAGAAGTGCAGTAGTGCAGAATTACAAACCATAACGTTTTTCATAAACATATTGAAAGATAAAATCAACTAATTAAACCGATGATGGTGGTTGAATTAGATATTGATACCCTTAAGATGCCATGAGCCGTAAGATACGAGCAATCAGTATTTGCAGAGTTTAGGTTTACTAACACTAATCATCAAGCTGGTGCTAGAAAGACTAGTAAGCTTCTTTAATTGAGATGAGCTGCCAGCATCTGGAGAGCAGAAAATAGCAGAGTGATGTTCATAATTCCAAAATTCATATGTACCATAAAAAAAAATATAGATAGATAATTGAAATAAAATTTATAATTAATTGTACGCACTTCTGAAATTCTAGTGGTCGTCCGGAGCAATATATATTTATGTAGTTGAAATTATATGTTTTGTAATATAATTTATGCTGTTGAAATTGTGCATCCAAAATATTAGAGTACTATCCTGTACAAGAGGAGAACTGCATGTAGAAAGTGAAACTAAAAGATTTATATGTATAATTATAATTAATTAAATACGCACATAATTAATTAAGTATTCTCAAATTAATAGCAATTAATATATGACCGGAGACATAATATATATGGATAATATGGATCGATATATTATTGCAAGCTGAATTAAGTTGATAATTAATTATATATAATGAGAATAATAAATATGTTAATTAAAAATATGATTTATAGTTAGGTTTGATTTAATTTAAAAGTTGGCTTGAAATTAAAAAACATTTTACCTACTCGAATTGAACTCAACTTAATATTTGAAAGTTTTATTTTAAGTTTAGTCCAACACTCTTAAACTCAACTCAAATTTGCTAGCCCTAGGTGGGTGCTAATATAATTATATGATTTGACTTGTTCTAACGATTAGGTTTTGAGTTAAAGTTTGATTTAATCTCTTTGATTAGATTCAATCGGCAAATTTTATAGTATGTGTCGTGTTATATATAGTTGAATCAGATTTGTTGCATTAAATAATGAGTGATAATTCTTGTAGCACTATAGGTCTCATTTAGTTCGATTTTACTTTTTGAGCAAATTCAAATTTTAACTGTAAAATCAATGTTATTTTATATCCAATATTAATGTTAGAATTTACTTTAGTTCATGTCTACATATTTTTTTAATATTAAAATAATTTTTTATTGAATTTAAAAATAAAATATTTTTTTATACAAAACAAGCTTGAAATCAGTGGTCTATTTATTTGCCTGTTTAAAATTAATCTAGTTTAATTTTAAATAGACATATCATATCACATAATTAATTTATTTTATATCTTATATATATATTAAAATAATAATTAATTTATATCACATGTCTTATATATCTCAATATAATAATTAATTTAATTTTATATTATTCATAATTTTTAATTAAAAAATATTTTTAAATTTTGCAAATAAACACGCTAAGTGTCATTTGAGGGTTAGTAAGGGCCAAGATAGCTTCTACAGTTAATGAAGGGTAAATTGCTAATGGCTCCCTAAGATAATTGTGTTCTTACCCATTGATTTATAAACTTTATACCATTTCAACTAGGTCAACTGAATATTCTCAAACCTCACTACGCGCGCTTGAGTCTTGAACCTGTGTTGGCTGTCCTTATTACACTGAAAAATTTTACAGGCACGTAAATGTAAAAAAGAAACGTGATGGAGTAATTTATAATGTAGTCCAAATAAATCTAATGCTAAAAATGATGAATGGACTAGATGTTAATGAAATTTGAAACTCAGGGATGTGTGTGTGATAATTTAAAATTATGCATTTAGTACCTCATTGGTAATGAGATTTGAAAAAATAATAATTAATTTGTTAGAAAGATCAGAGAGACCAATTAAGATGAATTCAAATTAAACTTGAACTCTTATAATTATGATAACATATAAATGGGCACATGATCAGTAGTTCATGGATTCATATACAATTTTTTAATCAATTTAATTCGTACCTAACAATAATAATTAAAAAATGTAAACATAATTAAAAAGACTAATATCAATTTGAACTAAATAGATCTAGATTATCATTTTTATTCAATGATCAAGTTGTTTGACGTTAATCTCACATCAATTATGTGATTTCATATTCTGATTTGGAATCTTCTGCAAGATCACTCTTGTGGTGCTCATGGTCGAAGAGAGCAGGGAGTGATCGTCGGGTGATATCCTAAAAGAAAAAAATCACTGAAGTAAAGTGCGGCTCCTAGCAGGTTTCTAAATCGAATAATGAGTAATGAGAAGAGCATAGGACTACATCAAAAAAAGAGAAAAATTCTGAGTTGTATAAATAGATAATATGTTCTTAAATAGTAGAGGCGCAAGCTTGGGTCCGAAGAGGATAAGAAGTAATCGCCGGATAATATCCCAAGAGAAAAGAATTTACTAAGCCTGTGACGCTTGTGGCCGAAGAGGGCGAAGAGTAATTACTAGGTGATATTCTAAGAGAAAAGAATCACTGAAGCAAAGCGCAGCCTGCCAGCACAGAAATGAATCACGGGTGAGGTCTCGAGTTGTAATGTGATCTCAAATAATAAAGGTGTCCTTTAAAATAAAACTGTGAGGTTAATAATAGAGTAGCATTGGGACGAAATAGCATCTTCTTACATCTCTTTCCTATTTTATCGTGTTTACCCATGAACTAACAGCTTATAATGTGTCTGGAAATTTTTTTTGCCGCAAATTATTTTTCTTTCATTGTTATTAAATAGATATAAAGTATTGATTTTATATATTATCGATCAAAGTGATGCATGGAAATGCACATTATCACCCTCTTAGCTCCTAAAGTGAGCAATAATTAAGCCAATGTAACTAACATCTAGCTCAATTTGACCGAATTCACACAAGCTCAAGCAAAAGTAAGTCGAGTAAAATCTAACCCAAATTAGCGTATATTAAATTTGATAGATTAGTCTAGCCCGATTGTTGGCATATCGGTTCTCTTTCCAAACAACAATTTTTTATTTTGTTGTTGTTCTTTTTAGTTTTTTTCACTTTCTTTTACTTAATTTGTGTTTTCAATTCCTATTTTCAACAGTAACAGAAATAAAAGTTTTAATTATTCTTAAGTTTTTTTTCACAAAAAAAAATCACATGCCCAAAATTGAATAAATATCTTGAGTTGAAAACAAGTTAAAATATTTTTGCACACATGTATTTCTGCTTTCAACTTCAAGCAGCGTTATAATGGCCGCAAAGCAGCAGCTCGGACGAGATTCATGCCATTCTTCGTGTTTTGGTTGCTTTTCCTTTTTGTAAAATTTCTCATGTGTATAGGCAAGCCAATGAGGCTGCCAATTTTATTGCGTCTACTTCTTTTGTATCGAATGCTTGTTGGGATCATACAATGTCTCTCCCACCAGACTTTTCTGCAATCCTCTTAAAGGATTATTTTTTGTGTACTTGATACTTTGTTTTATTGCATAGACTACGGACGAATTTCAGGAAGCTGGCTGTAAGCCTTAAAATTAAGAATTAAAATATTTAGAAAATTGCCTTCTAATAAAAAATAAATTAATTATTTTTGATATCTAAAGCTATTTACTTCAATCTATATCTTTTTGATTTTATGTTGAGCCAAGTCAATTAGTATAATTTTTTTATTCATTTTTTAAATATTTTCATAAAATAACTAGTAATTTAAGTAAATAATTACACAAAATTCCCTCCCTCTCTTCCGTGTACTCTAATGATGCACTTCTTTTTTGTATTTTTTTATGAAGTGTTTGTTAATTTTAATAATAGTCTTTTCATAAAAAGCAAATATTTATTATTTTAAAAAGGTTGAATATTTTATAAAATATTTTTAAATTCTATTTAACTTACAATTAAAAATATATCAAAAATATAGAATTTATTATTAAACTTATATATATATATATATGTTGATGCAAAAAAATATGTCAAAATAGAATGAAATAAGAAGATAATTATTACGTGGAAACTTGAGTATCCGGGGGAAAATCACGACGCCGTCTAGGCAATTTAAATCCACTAATCGAATCTCTTTTTTTACAAAGCTTGAGGGTCTTTAAATAGAGACCGAATAACAGAATAAGTACAAGAGAGAAATAGAGAGTGATCACTGGAGAGAGAAAGAATCCTCGAGTTTATTCTTCTCCCCTTTATTTATAGCTTGGAGAGGATGAGACATAATAGGTACAGTCTGTCACATCTAACACATATTCCTGCAAAGGACGATTAGATAGTGGACTCTTATACCGCCTTAAATGCTGAGTTGACATATTAGTACGAAATGTACAATCTAGTAATATCTTCTTGAAAAGCTGTTCGACTAGGGCTGTTCGAGGAGTGATGTTCGAGGGGCTAGGGCTGTTCGGTGAGAACTGTTCGACTATGGGTGTCAGAGAAGGTTCTAACAATATATATATAGGTTATTCGGATCTCAATAAGGAACTCAAAGTAATATATTTTAGTTCAAATACGTCCCATCAATAATTCAAATTTTATTAAAAAATGTGAAAATATAAGTTTTTGTTGTATGTATAAATGAAAATAAAAAAAAGGGAAACATGCACTGATTTGGCGCCGCCCATCTCAGGGATTCCGCCGTCCCTTCTCCAGATTCCTTGCGAGTCTCGCCTCCGCATGTGGCCAAATCCGTCCTTGATGATTTAATATTGAGAACTAATTCTCGTAGATTTATTTTGTTAATATTAAAATAAAATATAAATTACATCCAGATCTCTAAATTTAAAACTTAATAACACACAGATTCATATTATAACATTAGGTTCCTGAATTTTAATAAATTATCAATTAGTCTTTTTTAATTTTTTATTATTATTATTTTTTTAAATTATCATTATACCTCACCCCCTCTCTCTTTCCTCTCGATCCTCGTACATACGCGGCGTGTGCAACCCGCCGACGACTGCGCAGCCTTGCACATGCGCGGAGCTTTGGAGGGGAGAGAGGAGGAGAGGTATAATAGAAATTTTAAAAAAATATAATAAGAATAATAATAAAAAAGATCAATTTGATAATTTATTAAAACTCAGAGACCTTGATGTTAATTTTAAAAAACTGGGCTTATTTGGTTAGAAGATAAATTTGGGTAAGAAAAAAGAAAATATTTTATTTTATAAAATTGATGAAAAATAAATTTATTTTAATATTAGAAGACGTGTAGGATGTGAAATAAAGTTGATTTTAAGATTAGAATTTGTGTTGGATGTGAAATAAAGTTAATTTTTAAGGTTGAAATTTGTATTGCATGTGAAATAAAGTTATTAAAATTTATAATAAATTTTTAAATTTTATTAAAAAATTATTTTGCCCATTTTTGAATAATTACCACAGACATGCTCTTTGGGCATGTTTCGGAAAGCTCTAAAAATTGGCTAAAAATTAAAAAATAATATTTTATTTTTATTATAAGTTTTAATAACTTTATTTCACATCTGGCCAACACAAATTTTAACCTTAAAAATTAACTTTATTTCACATTCAACATAAATTCCAATATTAAAATCAACTTTATATCACATCCAACACACCTTCTAATATTAAAATAAATTTCTTTCTCATCAATTTTATAAAATAAAATATTTTTTTCTTTTCTTACCGAAATTTATTCTCTAATTAAATAAGCTTTAAATTTATATGTTATTAGGTTTTAAATTCAGAGACCTGATTGTAATTTACTCTAAAATAAATTACCCATATATATATATATATATATATAATTTTTTTATAGTCCGCTTTATTAAATGAACAAATAGCAAGCCTGGGCCCCACGTGTGCCAACTGCCAACGCGTTGTCCTTCCGACAAACTGATCGGTGGTCGCTGCCAGTTGGTTGCCCGTCCAACGGCCTTAAAGGACGCTTCCAACTGGCCAACAGTCGTGAACGATCCGCTGGTTTGTGCGCAACAGCGCATCTCGTAGTTTATTTTATAGAAGTTCGGCAGAATCCATGTGCAGAACCCTATTGGCTCATTAAAGAACTTGCTGTTCTGGAGAGAAACTTGAAATGAGCTGCCCGGAAAGAGCGGATTTGATGGCCGGCGGCGCTGATGACCGACGGGCAGGGTGTGAGGGAAAGCTCAACTCTGGACTTTTTTGGTCTTTTAATATTACTTGTGACAATTTGAGACGTAGAAGAAAACTATGATTTTATTAATTAATCACAATCAACATCCATTTTTATTACTTAAATAAGACATTTATAGACTAATATAAGAATCATTTTAAGAGTTATGGTCCTCCCTACTCCCCAGACAGTACTGTTCATATACCTGACAGTCGAGATTATGGCGTGACTGCCTATCAGGTATTGCTGGTCTGACACCAGAGATGAAGCTCATTCTGTTGAAGTGACCTCACTGATTAAATCAGGGTATAAAAATCGCATTGTAACAAAAAAAAATGAATTTTTTTTCTTTTTTTCTTCCTCAAGTTCTCAATTCCCTCTGTTACTGTAATTTCATTGCTTTACATTAGTGAAAACCTTTGAAGCCTCCTCGAAAGGAGCCGTGGTTTTTCCGCTCAGTCGGTTTTCCACGTAAAAAATCTTTTTTGTTCTTTTGGTTGTTTTCTTGTCACAATAAACATGCTAATTAAAAATGCATTTATCATAGACGAAACGCATCTATAGCCGGGGCCCCCAATACTGTCGTCGCTATAAGATCTCTTCCTTTGCTTCACCAGAGTTAATGCATCAATACCTTTCCTTTACAACTATTTGAACTCAAACCTCTACAGTACTCACCCCTCCTCCTATCAATTTGCTAAACTTACTAATTAAATCACTTTCTCCGACGATATACTCTAACCTTGTTAGTCAATGGCAATTTCACTGAAATTGATCGTCGGTAATTAAGTTTGTTTTAGAAGTATATTGTTTCCCAAAAATAAATAGAGTACTTCTATATATTATAAGAATAATTTGAAAAATACTTCAGTTTGAATCTAGTTAGCGATCATGCGATCACTAAATTAAACCAATTGACCAAGCAAAAAAAGTTTGTCAAATCACTTGAATAATGATCAAAACTAGCTAGCATCACAAATATTCAGTACCTCCCAAGCTCAATTGTGAAAGAGCTTGTTTGAAAATGAGAAGTTTTTAGATTCAAACTATATTATCACCATAATTTTTAAGTAGAATATGAAAAATTGTAGTATCATGGGGTAACCGATATTAAAAACTTTTTGTAAAAGAAGTATGTCTTTTTTGAAAAAGATAAAAATAAAAGTTTATAAAATTTCACTCAATGCAAAGAAAAAAGAAGAGGAAGAAACAACCATAAAGAAGGTGACTAGCTAGTAACACTTTTAGGATCTTTTTGTTTGTTAGGTTAAATTTAATAAGGTTAAAATTAAATTTGAATAGTGATATTTTTTATTGAAAATTGTGAATGATGTAAAGTAAAGTTAGTTATTATGTTGGGGTGCGTGAGGGATGTGATATAAAGTTAGTTATTATATTGAGATATGCGAGGGATGTGATATAAGTTAATTATTATTTTAGTAATATGTGTAAGATGTGAAATAAAGTTAATTTTTAATATTAAATTTTATGTGTGATGTGATATGTCAGGTTAATTTTAAACCGACAAACAAACGGGTTTACGAGTGTTAAATATGGATCGAAGATCGAAAATCGATCAAAAATTGAATCGATTTTAGATTGAATCGAAATCGAATCGATCTAAATGAGCCGACTAACGAGTAAAAAGTTTGGCTCAGTAATAATTTTGAGCCGGGGTAGGCTCAGCTCGATCTAGCTCGAAATCTGCTCGAATTAAAATACATTTTATATTATAATACATATATATAATATATGTATATAATATATATTAAATATAATATATATATATATTATAAACTGAGTCAATCTCAAGTCAGAACGAGTCGAGCTTACCCGGCTTTAGATCGGCTCAAAAAAAAAAGATTTGATTCGTTTTCGAGCCGGCTCGAAAATGAATTGAAATTGACTCGAAGTCGATTGTAATCGACTCGCGCCGGCTCGAAGTCAAACCCAATTGAGTTCGAGTCGATCGAAATGTAATAAATCCGATTTCGAGCCGGTATCTGCTCAGGTCGAAATCGGATCGGTAATGGCCCTAGCAACACTACATTAGAACAGCAAAAGAACAGCAAGCTTTTATATGTATGCATGTATGTATGAGAAGAAATATTTATTAAAATCAAGTGAATTCATCGGTAACATTTCTGTTCTCATGCAAGAAATCAATCAAAGAATGCTAGCTGTGGATGATCAATCTCATATTCCAATACAATAATTAAAAATTATTGGCAGAAAGAAAGAAAAATTTCATCTTTCTTCCAACACACAAGTATCAGATTCATATGGATCACCTTCAGAAAAGTCAACTCAAACTCGTTGACTTTCAGCGGATCTAAGTCCTGCGGCTTCCACGGGATTGGGAGCCCAAGCAGACACAGTATAAAGCTCTTGCTCTCGCCATTTGAGGCATAGCCCACCTCCATCTTCCCCCTTCTTCTCCAACGAGTAGCTCGCATAATCCGAATACATCCTCAGTATCACCTCTCCCTGAATCACCTCCTCCTCTCCAATCCCGACAATCCGGAATCCCCCGTCCTCCATCATCCTCCTCCACTTTCCGAAGCTCTCATGCCTCTCGAACCTCTCCGCGCCTTCCGCTGCGATGATATTCCTTATCTTCCTTCCGAACGTCTTCTCGATCTTCATCCTCTCCGAGCCATTTTCCGGCAAGCTCGAATCCAAAGCGTCGAAAATGGCGGAGTAGTACTTGAGAGACTCCGCGAACCTCTTCTCCCACCGGAATTGGTTGTTCTCTCCTTCTTCTTCAGCCAACAAAAATATCTTAGGATTCGCGCTGTGAATCACTCCAAGAAGATCCTTCAGAGCTCCCCCAGCCTCGTCATACAGAGTTCTGTGAAGCTGAAAAGCTGCGTTGACTGCAACGCACTCTCCTTCCTTCACATGCAGCATCCAGAGCCTCACGTCCTCCAGCTGGTCAACCACTGCATGGAACTGAAAGGGAAGATTCAACGAATCCGCGATCGCCGACAGCCTCGCCCCCGTCCTCTGGAGCTCCAATTTTGATCCTCCTACGCCGGTGATCCTCACGTGGGACGGCGGGTGCTGCCGGGAAGCCAAGCTCTGAAACAAGCTCGGCCACTGAAGCCCGAACCTGATATCGAGGTCGATTATGTGAACTCGATCCATCCCTTCGAAGGCTCTCATCATTCTCTGATTCAGCGTGAAGTGGATGAATTTGGGTATTGGGGTTGCTTGATCGAGGAGCCGAAAGGCGACGGCGTCTTCCTCCTGCTCGACTGGATCCGCGAGGTCTCTCGGCAGGTTGAGGGAGAAGGTAAGCGGCCACTGACTCGCTGCGCGTAGAGATAGAGCTTCGGTGAAGTAGGCCGCGAGACGATGAGTTGGGGTCTGTCCGGAAGGGGAAGCCGACTCACCTAATCTGGCCATGAAGTAGTTTATGGAAGCATGATCGCCTGAGCTGATTGATTCAGCACAGGAGGTGAGAAAAGAGATGAGCTCGAAGCCAGCTTGGTTCTCCGTTTGGGTTTTATCCCCTTGGCTGGTTAGCAGGAAACTAACACAACCATTATTGTCGGAATTGTGAACTCTAGTATTGATGTGGTATAATTGCTCGTATTCTGCTTGAGAGTACAAACACATGTTGTCATTGTTTATCGGAGAATACACAGTGACCTTCACATAATTATCTCGAGTGAGTAGTACTCTTCGGGTTCCGATTCAATCAAACCTTCTTTACTTAGAAGTAGCATTGCATTCCCATTGGGGTTGGAGATAAGAAGAATTCAAGATACATATATGGACGAGCTTCCTCTATTGTTGTGTGCATTCATTTTGATGGTTGGGCTGCAATGGATGAGCAAGAGATCAAAAACACATGCTTAATTACTCTCACAAAGCTAATGCGGCATATCCCGATTAATAATTAATGATGAGGATTAATTCAAATGAGACGAAGGGGGAAAGAGCAAAGAAAATTTTTGATCCTTAATTGGATCCTGATCCTAACATGATAATATAATCTTATTATTTGATCTTGAATGTGCTGAGCCAAACATTAATTTTTCTATATGCTTATTCTCAAAACCTTAATTAGCATAAATATTTTGTCTGCCTTGATTTATAGTTGCTCATTTCTCTATGGAAATCAACTTTTTTTTTGGTGAGATGAAGATAACTAATATTAAAGTGGAATTTATTCAACTCAATTTTATATCAAAAAAAAAAAAAAAAAACAATGCATATAGCAGCCATTGAGCTGCCCCACTATTACATTTTTTCTCTCTTTATAAAAAAATATACTATTTCTTTACCACAAATGTTCCAAAATTAATATTTCACAGTTGAATTTTCTTTTAAAGAACACCATTGATCGATATTTATGATACACAGGAAAATAAAATTTAAAGATTACCTGATCAAAAGGAACATTCTCCGAGCTTGAGCGACGCTAGAACAAGAGTAAATCTTTAGGTTAATAGATTAACGGTCAAGTGAGTTGAAATCATAATTTTTTTGTATGTTCTCAACCAATAGAATCTCTTCTTGCGACCTATGAACACGAAAGAAATAAAAAAATAAGCAAAAAATGTAAATAAAAAATGGCTTTCTTCTTTATCTACAGCGAAAAGAAGAAAATGGACTATTTTGAAGGAGGAATGGAGATCTTATGATTTTCTTCAGAGTCCTCCTTCGCGCTGGCCATGGGAAAAACGCCGGGTCTATGGAGAAGAAGGCTCCGTAATTGCAGCCTGGTGCGACGTATCCACCGTCCGATGGAGATCGGATGGCTGACAGCCGATTCATCTTGGGTCAACTTGACCGTTGGATGATTTGGTCCGGTGACCGGACCAGCGAAGCTTCCGGTTCCTCCAATTTCATCTGATCTCCCAGCACGTGCTCCTCATGTGACCGTGGTACGTGCCCGTCGGGACACCAACTGCCCGGGAAAGCGAACTCATCCGCTGCTTGCAGCAATGCAGCCAACAGCAAAAGCGCCCGTTTGATTTGCGTTTGCTGTTCTGCATACAAATTACACTAATAAGGTTTTAAAATTCTTTTTTTATTTCAATTTCAATTATAAAATAAAAACATTAATTTTAAAAATTTTAATATCGATAATTTTAATTTTTTTATAAATTATTTAAATTTTATTAAATATTATTTTTAAAGAGATGAGTGCCGGTCGAACTTTGGAAGCTTCGTTCAAAACTCAATTAAAATTGCTAAAGTATAATGTTTCAGCTGAAATTACTTTGTTTTAGCTAAAATTGAAACTCGATAACTTTCTCGAATCAATTTCATCAAAACTGCTCTGAAATTATTGAAACTATTTAGATTGAATTTTAAAATATTGAACTACACAATATGAGAAATGCAGAGCACCACGTGTAAGAAAATAAGAGTGAAATATCAATATAAGATTTGAAATAAATACAAATATTATAATATAATTTTCTAATATTATATTGATCAATATTTTTCTATTTATTTTACAATTTAGAAAAGGGTTAAAACCAAGCCTTTAAACTTGATTTCGATTTCAATTTCAATCACAATATAAAAATATCAGTTTTAGCAATTTTAATAATTTCGATGTCGACATTTTCGATCTCATTTTTATAAATTATTAATTTTATAAATTTAAATTAAATTTATTAAGTTTGATGTATTGGTTAAATATGTAAGAACAAATAACATATATGATTTAAATATTGCGTAGTCTTGAAAGTTCTGAGAAATATCTCAAAAATGAATGTTATTTTTAAGATATTGGTTTTTAAATTGCATAATGTTTTGCTTTATTTTTTTAAAAACAAGAAAATCATACTATTATTAAAAAAAATAACAACAAACTCTAGATGTTATTGTATAAAATTAACAAGAAATAATTTCTCGTGTTATTAAATGTCAACCAATATATTTCAGTATTAATTTACTGAAATCTATTAATAACAACTATAACAACAGGTATATATTGTTATCAAAAGAGTATGAATAGCTAAAATATCTTATAAATGAGTAAATTATGTAAAACTTTAATTAGTACAATAAAATCTTTCGTACAAAAAATTTATTTTATATAATATTTTACGTAATTTTTATATATTATATTTATTTTTTATTATTTTTGTAATAAAAAAATTAGAGATTATTTTAGTTATGGTCTGGTCTCGAGAGACTTAAAGTTCTATTGACAATAATTTATCGCTCAATTATATTTGGATGAAGAGGTTCAATGCACAACACATTTTTTTTTCGATATGTTTACAAAAATATCCAAAATACAATCAGATTCATAAATTCACAAAGGTATAAATGCAAAACATTGTTTTCCCAATGACTTCACTTGCTAAATATCTCATAAAATTAAAGCCCTGTTTGGCGCGAGGATCAAAACAGGACCAAAATAGTACTAATTTAAAAAATAACAATAATAATAATAAATAAATTGTTTTAATTATTTTACACAAATTTTAATATAAAAAATAATATTTTACTTCACATACTCAATAATTTTTAATAAAAATATAAACTTTATTTCACATCTTAGATCAAAATACTCGATTTGAATATTTTGATCTAGAATGTGAAATAAAATTGATATTTTTATTTTAAATGGATAATTATCTACTGCCACACAATTTAGTTTTATTTATGCCTTACCCATCCATTATTAGTTAATTACGCTATGCACACTCAAAATATTATAAAATCTTACATACACACATTTTAACTTATTTTTATTATAATGAGTAAACATAATTTTTCAATAACCTAACTATAGTTAGATTACAAAAAATCTGAGCTGTTCATTATATTATTTTAAGGATATTTAAATATATTTTGAGTGAAAATCCTAAAACCTTAATGTTTAAGTGGGGGCAAAGAAAGGAGACATCCGCGACGTGAATTAATTTTAGGACAAATCAGCGCTTTAGTGAAGTATTGAGGAAGAGAAAAATATGTATCATTAAGAGTAAAAATATAATTTTAATGATTTACTAACAGAATATTTTTTTTCAAATAGATTTTGATTAAGTTTTAACTCAAATGTGTGTATGTAAGATTTTGTAATTTTTGAATGTGCATAGCGTAATTAACTAAGAATTGATGGGTAAGACATGAATAAAACTAAATTGTGTGGCATGTAGGTAATTATCCTTATTTTAAATTATTAAGTATGTAAAGTAAAATAATATTTTTTATATTTAAATTTGTGTAAAATAATTTAAAAAATTTATTTATTATTATTATTATTTTTTAATTAGTACCATTTTGGTCCTATTTTGGTCCTGTTTTGGTCTTCGCGCCAGACAGGGCAGAGATTACACCGATACCACAAAAATTAGTAGAAAAAAAACAGAGAGAGAATACATTGATCCAAGATCAACAAAATTACGATGATAAAAATTTCATTGTGAAATATTATTAGTTGAAAGTTAATTTAAACTCAAATTATTCTTCTAATTATTTTTATCTTTTTTATGTCATTTCTTTAATTATAGTGTTGACACGAAGGAGATTCTTTGCGTGGAAACTGTCTGAGCGGAAAAATCACGGCGCCCAAGCTTGGGTGACTTAAAGGTCTTCGTAACAGACTAGAATTTTATAATATACTATGACCCTATTATTTTGGCCGTTGAAAATTAATTTAGTTTAATTTTAATCAGATATATTACATCACACATAAAATTTAATATTAAAATTTAACTTTATTTCACATCCTACACACATTACCAAAATAATAACTAACTTATATCACATCTCTCACATATTCCAATATAATAACTAACTTTATTTCACATCATTCACAACTTTTAATAAAAAAATTATCTCTTTTCAAGTTTAATTTTAACCGTATTAAATTTAACCTTACAAATAAACACAGGCTTAGATAGCTATCACATCTATCTTCCATACAAATTATTATATTTTATATATAATATATAATATTATATTATGTATCTATACAAATTATTATATAGATATATATATTATATTTCATTCTAATTTTCCATACAAATTAGAATGAAATATATGAGAATGATTATTAAAATAAAATAGAATACTTTAATTTCATATACATTGGTCTCAATTAATAGAATTTTAACAATAAAATCTAAGGCTTAAAAGGATATTAATGATTTTTTTCGTCTAATCAATAAATCTCAGAAGAACAACCATTATATACAAATTAAAACGAAATTTAAATCATAACATGCATTCTAATTTTACTTTTATTATTTTTTTTCAAATTATTAAATTCATACCAATATAATTTTTTTTTTCATTACTATTTCAGCCACTTTCACCTCGCCACTTACTGTCTCGCTATTGTCACCTCACCGACCTTATCTCAAGAAGAGAAGAGAGAAAGAGAATTGAGAGGAGCGGGCCACCGACCCCCTAAGCCTGAGAGAGAGAGAGAGAGGGAGAGAGAGGGAGAGAGAGAAAGCTCGAGAGAGCTCGGAGGGAGATGGCAGAGAAAAAGAGAAAATGATTTAATTTAACTCAATTTTCTTGTAACTAGACATGAGATCGACACATCTGAAATACAACTAAATACTTATAGATGATCAATATTTTTATATTTCATATTTTACAATAATATAACAGGTTTATGCCACATATTATTAAAGAATATTTTAAAAAAAGTAAAATTATTTATGTATAAATGGACTTCACAATTTTAATGACACTTCTGAATAAATAGTGGAATACATCCAGGCTAATTACAAAAGTCAATCAATTAAGCTGAATAAATTTAGAATCCAATCGAACTCGAATGACTGTAACACGATTTGAATCAAATCGAGTCAAATTTTAAAAATTAAAACTCAAAATAAGATTAGCTTTCTCGAATTTGGCTTATTTATAGCTGTATGAATCAGTAGTGGCATGCATATCCGTTAAAAGTGAATTCATCGATTTTTATAGGACTTTTTAAGTTCTTATCATAAAATTCTATTTCTTGCAGCTGAATTATTAAATCGCATAGATGATGATGCATTTTAGAATGTTTTTATTTATTTATTATTTTATTCAATGCCCATTAAATAAATTTTCTTTCTTATTCCTACAAATCTTAGAAATCTTTCTACAGCAATTAACTTCTATTGCAATAGGAGGCATAATAAAGAATATTCCGTAATTTTACGGATATTTTTCACTTTTAAACTTTTTTTTTGGATAAAGAATAAAAAATAATTAAAATAAAAATTATATTTGATGTAAAATAAAGTTGATTAATTTATTAATGTTGAGATATATGTATGATAAAAAATAAAGTTAGTTAATTATGAAAATATTAAATAAAATTAATTGATATATTGAGAATTATATAAGTCATTTTATTTTTTTTAGAAATATTTATTTCTAATTTGGGCACGAACCAAGTTAATTAATGAGAGACAAAAAAGATAATATTATTAGTTGAAAGATTAGGGATTAGAACGCAATTCGCAATAACGGATTTTAAGATATAAAATAAAAAAAAAGTTAGGGTCAAATGTGCAATTTCATGTTGTTCCATGCGGCCGCGCGTGACGCGTCCCACGTTGTAGGTAGAAAATTGTAACTCTCCTAGTGGGCCGGCCCACATAAAGGCCCAATAGTAGGTCTAAGTTTTATGACTTTGGGCTAAGAATTGAGTTTAATGAGTTGAGCTACGAGCAATATCTACGGCTCAAACTTTTAACGAGTCAAGTGTGATCCATGGTCGGATCCAATCAATTCTAGTTCAAATTCATTTTTTGAAATTAAAATAATATAACTTGTATATAAGTTATATTTAATTATCATTGTTATAATATATATTAGGTAATTTGTTGAATATAATTAGCTAACGTCTGGCACCAAATGGAGTGTGCTAAATACATGTTTTTAAATAATTCACATCATATGGTTCAATTTGAGCTAGCCACTTACGATTCGGGCTAGCTCAAAATAGATTGCTAATTCAGTCAAGCTAGGTCGTGTTAATCTATAAATCAAGGAAACGATATTGTACGGTGTCCGGGTTGACTCAAACTTGAATCATTCTCACCCTCGTCAAATAGCTATTACTTATCTGTAGCTTATGTAACTAGATAGCTCAGCAACATTTACGCTTTAATTAAAAGAAAAGGTAAAAGAGATTAATATAAGAGGCGATTGGTTTGACGTTATCTTCATGTTACATCATGTTATTTAGATATCTTCTTTCATTAATAATTTTATAATTTTATAGAAAATTATTTAAAAATATCATCATATCAAATAATTATTTTATTTATATAATATAATATAACATTAAGATATTATTGAACTAAATGTTTTCTTAAAAATAAATTCATACAATTCACACAAAACGGAAGTTAATGTAGTGACATCTAAATTTAATATTGAATTAATGTAGTGGGTATCCAAGTTTGGAGGCCAATTTAATAGACTTTGAAATTTTGCTAAATATTTTATTTAAATTTCAAGCATTTTCTGATCTTTCACATTAATCCCTCAACATAACATATGTCGGTGGATATTTATGTGCTTAGCAAAATATCTAAGTCTTTATTGTCAACACTTAATTAATGAGCTAGATGAAATTGATAAATTTAAAATAAACAAAAAAAATTTAAGAAACTTTTAGAGCCAATGAATTGTTTTCATTACATGAAGGAAGACATTTGATTCGGTCTTTCATTTGATGATTATAATATCCACCGTTATTGTTCAAGAGACCAAAAACTTCTAGTTAGACGAAAGATTAGTCTTATCATAGAAAGATTAATGATCAAAGACTTCGTTTAAGAGATTTTGGCAAAAATTGTTCACCAAGACTTCTTCCTGAGCATGCCTTGACGAGCATATAATATCAGAAATAATTTTAGTACGAGTATTTTCATCGTTTTCATATCACATATGTGATCGAGATTAAGCGAAGAGTTTTCATTTAATATTTTGAAAGAACATTAATTACTTTTTGAATGAATTAATTGCACTAAATTATGGTAAATATGGGACTAACCATATTTTGAATATAATGTATGATGTAACAATTGATCATGTAATAAATTAAATGTCATGTGATTACATTTGGGGTGACACTTCATCTACAATAAAGCTTCAAAAAAATTTTAATTTACTAATAAAAATATTACATACAATTTCAAAATAATTATTTTTAATATGACAATTCAATTTCGAGCCGATCTAATCTTATCTTATGATTAAATTAAAAGCTTCGATTCGATCTAAAATAAGAACAAGAAAAGTTCGATCTAATCTCGATTCGAGCTAGACTGTCTCATTTGCTATCTATTCAAACTTGATCCAACTCAAAGTCGGTCCAAATTTTAATTAATTTCAATCCTTCTGTTAAATTTTATGTATAAATATATTTTTTCATTTAATTAACTTAAATTATAGCCATTTATTTTGATATAATCATTAAAAATAAAAATATAATAAACTAAGTTACAATAAATAGATTTAATTAAAGATTATAGAAGAAATCCTATGAAAATATTTCGTTAAAATATTTAAAAAATAAATTGTTGAATTCAGCTACATATATAGAAATATATAGATAATATTTGAATTATTTTTATTGATTTGATTTCGAGCGATTTCTATTAAATTTTATAGTGGCTTAATATTAAATTGATAAACAATTCGAGCCATATAAAATATTTATTAGTTAGCCCATTTGGATGGAATTAATTTCCAAAATTTAATTTAATTTTGATTGATTTTTTATCTCGAGCAAACTTAACAGCCATAATATAAGCCATATTTTGGAATATAGTTCTTACACGTTTTTTTTCTCTGGGACTATAGCTAAATTTTTATGATAAGTGTATAATATAACAAAACAATAAATAATGATAAATATAAACACAAAAACTTATAAAATTATGTGAAAAATTTTAAAGTCAGGAAAAAAACTACGAGCAAAAAAAATCACTGTATTAAAATAAAATATGTACAAGATGAAAAGTGAACTATATATACACACACAAGTACACACATTATATAACACAACAGTTTTAATAAAAACATATCAATAATTTTAGAAACACAAAAATCAAGATCGGGTCAAAATAAATTAAACGGTTTTCACATTATTTTTTCCCAAAATTATTACAATGCAAGCTCTTTGAGTTTTACTAAGTAAGATTCGGATAATCAAACTTCATTTTTTTTTTTTGTAAATATAACAGTTTTTATTTATGGAAAATGTGCCAATTGGTGTCCCTGGGTATTAAATGTTGTTGTACTTAAAACATTTTCCTGTAAATAACTGTTTTATTATTCACAATTTCATACAGCCTACCTGGTATATCCCAACAAAAATAAAGAATAATTACCTACATACTATATAATTTAATTTTATTTATGTCTTACTCATATAATTAATTACGCTATGCACACTCAAAACATTATAAAATCTTATTTGAGTTAAAACTTAATCAAAATTTATTTGAAAAAAAATATTCTGTTAGTAAATTATTAAAGTTATATTTTTACTCTTAATGGTACATATTTTTCTCTTCCTCAATACTACACTAAAGCGCTGATTTGTCCTAAAATTATTTTCCATCGCGAATGTCTCCTTCCTTTGTTGCCACCTAAACATTAAGGTTTTAGGATTTTCACTCAAAATATATTTAAATATCTTTAAAATAATATGATGAACGACTCAGATTTTTTGTAATCTAACTATAGTTAGTTTATTGAAAATTTATAATTACTCATTATAATAAACATAAGTTAAAATGTGTGTATGTAAGATTTTATAATGTTTTGAGTGTGCATAGCGTAATTAACTAGGAATGGATGAGTAAGGCATAAATAAAACTAAATTGTGTGACATGTAGGTAATTATCTCAAAAAATAAAAATAAAAAGTGTAGCTGGATTTAAGGCATTATATATATATATATATATAAAGATATATAAGGGTGATTTCCCATTTATGCATTTTATTTTATTTTATTTTAATTCCTTTTAAGAAAAATATTCGATGTTTTCTATCCGAATCTCAAGCATATCTTCCTTACACATTATGCCGGGATTATTAGCCTAATATGAACAAATTAATTAGGCAATTGAGTTTTGGAAATTAATGAATTATAATCTACATGAGGGGCATAAAATCTTGAATGATGCAGCTTTAGATTCAAAGATTCTTCTGCATGTTCGCTAGATATATATATATGTATATATTTGGTTAATAAAAATAATAATATGAAAGAATATATGCGAATTTATGTTTAAATATCTTATTCTAATTAATTTTTGTGTATTTAAGGAAAAATATCAGTTGGGTCTGTGAGATTTGACTATGATTTCAAGTGGGTCTATAAATTACTCTTTTCTTTTTATTGAGTCGTGAGGCATAAAACTTCTTTCACCTATATATGATCATTAATTTGGTTAAATTTTCTATTACCTATTTTCAAATTCTACAAATGCCCCTCTCAAAATCTTCTCTCTCTCCTCTCTCTCTCTCTCTCTCTCCCTCTCTCTCTATCTCTCCTACCTACACCTAGGGAGTGGCAATATATAACTAATTTAAGAATTTTAAGAATAAATCATGAATTTTTACTTGTTTATAAACGAGGGGTTCAATCTATCAATAATTGGATTGAATTGAGCTGATAGGTTGACCCAATTCATTTATTAATCAGGTCAAGTGCGAGACATTGATCTTAATCCATTTATAATCAAGTAAGGTTTGGCTTGAGCTATTTGGGTTAAGTCGATCAACTTCGGATTTAAATTAAACCTGCAAATTATTTTGCCATCCACTACATGCTTTAAGAGCCCACGCTATAATAATCACTACTGCCCTCCTCTTCTCTCCTGATGTAGTTCATCCAACCCCGGCCCCCTCCCTATAGCCTCCCTCATCTTCTGTTGAAGACGCAATAAATTGATAAAAAATAACGAGTTGCCACAAAATTGTGTGAGAGAGAGAGATATAGAGAGATCTAGATTCACTGGCCACAACACCTCCAATATTGTTGTGAACTTACAACTCTCTTCTGATAATTTTTCACTTATACTTTACGTTTCTATAACAACAATAAAGGTATTGGGAGTTAGGTTGGTCGAGAAGAGAGACTGAGGTGAGCAGAGAAGTGTTGGAAAAAATTAACAGCAAAATTTAAAGAATAATGAATGATAAAAAAAATTTTGATCTTAAAAATCTAACAAAAGAAAATGCAAATTTATAAACTCATGTGAGACAAATGTACAATATCAAAGTCTCATATGATGTACATATCAACTTCTAATTATTATAACATAAAAAATTTAATTTTTAGGTCAAACAGCTCCTTCAACATGCATTAAGAAAAATAAAATATATGATAAATATTATAAAAATATGATAGACTTTATGATACATACTCATTGATCCACCATTCCCTTAATTTATTTAATTTTTGGTCTTTAAATGTAATATCTAAAGCTAATTTTCATGTACAAAACCCATAATATGCATTGTAGATGTCATAATTATTTATGATGATTGTGTTAAAAATGAAATTAATTGAGACACTTATCAAACAGATATTTAAAGCACCCTTGCATACATCAAGCTTCTTAATGCATATTTAAATGTAAATATAATGTTGGCAAAGTATTTATTGACAATGATTATTCAATCAAGTATATTCATAGAAAATGAATCATAAATGGAATCTTTTAGTCAACTAATTAATAACTACAATATTCATGTTTTGGTCAACTAAAAAATTGTGTGAATTAGTATCCTTAAACTTATATTAATTTTTGTATTCTAAATTTCATTCTAACTTTTGATTTTAAGGGTCTCTTTTAATTAAAGTATGTTTTATAAAATCTTAAATTTTTTAAAAAGAAAAAAAAATATTTTATGATATTAAATAAAAATATTTTATGGTTAAGAATTGAATTGAATATAAAATAAAGTTAATTTTTAAAATTATTATTTGTATAAAATATAAAATAAAATTAAAGTGTAATATTTAAATATATGTATGATGTGAAATAAAAATAAAATATAAATAAAAATATTTTTAAAGAAGTTTAATGAGTTTGATTTTTAGTTCCAAATAAAATAAAGCCTAAAATAAATTTTGCATTTCTCAAAGAGCAATATACACACTCTAAAATGTTTGACCAAAAATATTCTAAAAATATTAGACAAAATCAATTTTAGAGAATGAATGAATATGTTGTCGCTGCACAACTATTATGTCTGTTGCATGAAGATCTGGTTCACAAGATTTAGAGCGCACACATGGCATAACCAATAGTTACAAGAAGAATTCGGGCTGAAATTAGAAATCACATGCTGAACAGTTGAGATCAAGAAATTTGACTTGAATTTCCTATAGGTCATTGTACTTAATATAAATGTATAGTGTAGGCCTCATGCCACTCAAGTGACGCCTTTTAGTATTTTTCATATTGTCATATTAACTCAACATTCAATTATGACATTAAAAGTGGCCCTTAAGGGCGTGTGTGTTGTATTTCTAATAGCTATGACAAGACCTGTATAATAACAGCTTCACTTATTATAAAATTCCTGCAACTAACGAGGCAAGGGATTCTTTTTTTTGAAAATAAATCATTTAATATACATTTAAGTTCTTATTACTCTTTTCAATGAACACTCCTCAAAGAAACTCTCTCATGCTCTATAATATTTTTTTTTTCATATTTGTGGAGCTCTTTTTAACCACATCTTTGAAGAGCGACATAATTTTTCGATACTGATTTTCACGTTAAATTTTCGTGTTCTATAGTCCCGTCCGTGGGATCTTCTTGTGAAAATTTTGTATCATCAATGTCTTAAATTTTTTTGATTTTTTTAATAATCCTCAATATTATAATTTCACCTAATAAAAAATATATAACTTCACAATTTCAAATATTATTATCATTTAGATTTCAAATAAGTTTATTTTAATCAGAATAAAAAAAAACCTTTAATTCTATTCTTATTATTTTATATAAAATTAATTTTATTTTAAAATATATATAATATGAAATAAAATTTATTATTTATTTTAACATTGTTGTGATGTAAATTTAATTTTAGTGTTTTGGTAAAATTTAAATTATTATTACTTTAATATTAAAATCTATAAATCATGCTGTTTATAACATTAATTTTAACTTAAGTTTCACTAAATAAACTGTTTTCTATTTAAAAAAACTTTTCTTTTATCGGTTTTTTATATAATAAAAGAATTTCAAGGTTAATGAATTTTATTCTAATAGATCAAAATGGAAAGTTACTAAAATGTAGAAATTTTTTAAGAATTCAATAAATTGGATAAAATAAATAAAGAAAAGGAAAAAAAGGAAAATATATATTTATGGGGGCATAGGTGGATATTAAATAGGACAAGCTGTTGGCACCGTATTCGTCACCGGCGCAGCGGGACCCGCACATTTATTGCGCCAGTGATCCATCTCCCGCTTCCGGTCCTTTGGGACGTTACCCTTTTCGCCAATCACCCCCCCCCCCACGTCCACCGTTCATATTTCAATTCGACGGCTGAGATCGGTTGCCATCGGAAATCGGCCCCATCCGTCTTTCGTAAATGATGCGGGGCTAGTTTCGTCATTCCGCCTCCACCCTCCCCACCCCCCCGTTTCTTATTTCTCCCGGTAGACCCCGCTCAACCACAGTCAATTACTCGTCCTCCCGGTTTTGGCCGCCTCTGCCTCTCGATCCTCTTCCGTCTTCTTCCACCTTGGTCGCTTTCGCGAGAAAGATAGAGAGAGAAGGAGAGGGGGAGAGAGAGAGAGAGAGGGATTGGGTATTGTTCATCTTCCCCTTTCGTCCTGCTGTCTTTAAGAAAAAAGAGTAATCTTGTGGAGGAACGAGCAGGGAGGGTTGGAGGGGAGGGGGTTGTTCGTATGCGACGCTAGGGATATTATTTGTTTGTTTATCGGCTAGGATTTTGCTGGTCAACTGGGATTTTCCGCAGCTTTCACCTCAGTGGACAGATTCTTCTTCTATTTGTTAATTCATATTTATCTGCGCGATAGTTTTGTGGGAGAGATCCGCATGCGGAGGCGGCTTCTCTAATTTGTGAGGCTTCTCGGCGTCCACATATGCGCGTGTCTATCCTCGCCCTCTCTAGTATACTTTCCGGAGGATTGATCTCTTCTTCTTGCCCCTTTTCTCCCTTATTTTTCGTGGGGAAAAGCTCCAATCTTCATCTGTTCGGTTTCGTTTGGAGGGGATAAGCTAGTGCTTGGAGCTTTTCGTACGGCTTCTTCTTCTTCCTTTCCGCCCTATAAAACTGGAGACTTTCGGTTGCAGGAAGGGGACGAAGAATAAGGTCGCTTGGAAAAGGTGGGATTTTTAATGAGTTTCGGCGGGTTATTCGACGCCGCTGGCGCCGGCGGGCTTCCACCATACTCCTACGCTGGGTTCGCTCCGTCGCGGATAATCTCTCCCGGCCTCTCCCTCGGCCTGGTAAGCCTCTTACACCGCTGGATTCAGAATCGTTCCGAGTTTCATCCCTCCAATTTTAAAATTCCCAGCTTGGGTTTTTCCGGGACAGCAGACGAACGCCGACGGGAAGGGGATCATGAGCAGGTTGGGGACTCTTGGAGACGGAGGACGAGGAGGGGAGCCGCCGGTGAGGAACAGGGAGGACGAGAACGAGAGCAGATCCGGCGGCAGCGACAACCTCGAAGCCGGTTCAGGCGACGATCTGGATCCGGAAAATCCTCGCAAGAAGAAGAGATACCATCGTCACACTCCCCAACAGATTCAAGAACTGGAAGCGTAATCCATGAACTCATCAATCTATCGATCCCGTCACTCTCCTTGGTCTAATCAGTTCTTAATTAATTTCCGCAGACTTTTTAAGGAGTGCCCTCACCCTGATGAGAAGCAGCGGATGGAGCTCAGCAAGCGGCTCAATCTCGATCCCCGCCAGGTCAAGTTCTGGTTCCAGAATCGCCGGACGCAGATGAAGGTTGCAGACGACCTAAAAATCGCATTTTTTTTTCAGACCCTTAAACTTGTTGTTCACCAATTCTTTGAACGATTTGGGATCAGACGCAGATTGAGCGGCACGAAAACTCGATTCTCCGGGCGGAGAACGATAAGCTCAGGGTGGAGAATTTGACAATTAGGGAGGCGATGCGCAACCCAATCTGCGGAACCTGCGGCTCGCCGGCGATGCTCGGAGAAGTCCCGCTCGAAGAACAGCACCTACGGATCGAGAACGCTCGCCTTAAGGACGAGCTTGACCGGGTCTGCGCCTTGGCCTCCAGGTTCCTCGGCCGGCCAATGCCCGTCTCTCCTTTCCCGGCGCTGCCGCTAGACCTCACTCCAGGCGGATTCTCCAGCGTAGCGCCGACACTAACCGCCGTGTCTAGCGATTTCACGGAGGCCGGAGTTGGGCCCATTCCGGCGCCGCCGCGCGCTTCCACTGACCGGTCGGCGGAGAGATCAATGCTGTTGGAGCTCGCCTTGGCGGCAATGGACGAGCTGGTTAAGATGGCGCAGATGGAAGCTCCGCTCTGGATTTCGTCCGTGGATGGACACGGCGCCGTTCTGAACTTCGACGAATACGGGCGGTTCTTCCACCGGTGCAGCACCGGCCCAAAGCCGCCGGAATTCGTGTCGGAAGCCACGAGGGAGACTGGAATCGTCCTAATGAACGGCATGGCGTTCGTCGATTCGTTCATGGACGCAGTAAGAACATCGTTTTAACTCTTCCTCTATTTATCACGGATTTTCCGCTCTTTATAAGCTCTTCTGTTCATCGTCTTCTTCCTCGACGCAGAGCCGCTGGGCGAAGATATTCCCTTCCATCGTGGCGAAAGCTGCGACCGTCGACATCATATCCAGCGGCATGGGAGGATCTCGAAGCGGATCATTGATTCTGGTGTGATATATATAGCGAATTCATATGAACCCTCAGATACCTTAAATTGTTCGAATAAAATTATTCTTAGCTTATAAAAAAATCTACTATATATATAAACTTTAATTTAAGATTTTAGATTAGTTACTTAGCGGCGATGCTTGATTTGTAGATAGAAGCCGAGCTGCAAGTGTTGACGCCGCTGGTGCCGGTGAGGGAGGTGAGCTTCCTGAGGTTCTGCAAGCAACACGCGGAGGGAGTGTGGGCCGTTGTCGACGTGTCCGTTGATAGCTTTCGGGAGACCCTGCCGGCGTCAGGCGTTGCACGCATGAGCTGCCGGCGCCTCCCTTCCGGCTGCTTGGTTCAAGCCATGCCCAACGGCTACTCCAAGGTGCTTTATATTAATTCTGTCACGATCGATGTTCTTTTATTGTATTATTTTAGTACGATATATAACATCATAAAATTAAGCTTCTTCGCTGTCCTTCATAAGAGCGTGATGGAGAAGTTTCCCACTTTTCCACAGTAGTACTTGCTGCAAGTCACGAGGAGGCATCAGCTTTCCCTTTAGGGAACGCAACACTAGGGCTCTAGCAGTCGAATGCCCCCTCTTCTCTCTCTCTCTCTCGCTCTCTCTCTCTCGCTCTCCCCCTCTCTCTCATGAAACCCTACGCTCTTGCTCGTGTTTGGCTCCATGGTAGTGGCCCACACTAGCAACTGAACTGTTAATAACTTCGTCTCTAATGCCTCGCAGGTCACGTGGGTTGAACACGCGGAGTATGACGAGACGGCAGTTCACCGGCTCTACCGGCCGCCCCTCCGCGCCGGAATCTGTCTCGGTGCTCGCCGGTGGCTCTCGGAGCTCCAGCGACAGGCAGAGTTCATCGCCATCATGGCTGCGTCGTCGTCGCCGGCCCCCCGCGACAGCCCCGGTGAGCATCAATATTATAAAATCTTCATTTTATATAATTTCTGTTAGGCATTAAATAAATATAAGGGTATTTGATGAACGTGTGCGTGCAACAGTGGCGATAACGGCGGCGGGGAGGAGGAGCATGATGCGGCTTGCCGGGAGGATGACGGAGAACTTCTGCGCGGGAGTTTGCGCTTGGGCGGAGAGGAAATGGAGGGAGGTGAGGGCCGGGGACACCGAAGAAGACGACATGGTGCGGGTGATGACGAGACAGAGCGTCGATGATCCTGGTGAGCCGCCGGGGGTTGTGCTCAGCGCCTCCACTTCCGTCTGGCTGCCGGCGGCTGCACCGCATCGGCTATTCGAGTTCCTCCGGGACGAGAGGCTGCGGCGAGACTGGGATATCCTATCCAACGGCGGACCGATGCAGGAGGTCGCCCACATCGCCAAGGGCCAGGATCACGGCAACGCCGTATCCCTCCTTCGCGCAACTGTCCCCTCTGCCGGCGCCGGCGCCGTAAGCCTTCAAGCTCGCGTTTCTTCATCTTTTACTTCGTCGATGAAAAAGTAGTCCGAAAAGGGAAGACTTTTCTTGCTTTGACGTCATTCTGCAGGGCTGCCAGTCCCCAAGTTGCTCGCATTATTTGCATCCTACGGCTAATTTACCTTTGCCCTATGGCCGGCATTTTAGAGGAGGCTCGATCCCTTTCCAAATTTAAAAACGTTATTTTTAATTAAACTCTACTTTAAATTGGACTGAAATTTATTTCATTTTAAATTATTTTTCTCAAAATTTAATATAAAAATCATAATTTTTCTTTCCAAATTCCTAGGAGGAAACTGTTTACTTCACCTTTCCTCCTGGAACCTTGGATTTTGCATTTAAATAGAATTTTCATATTCTTTTTATATTATTGAATGAATAAAAGGTGTAAGCATTGGTGCAGAATGGTGGCGGAGGCCAGAAGCAGGAGGAAGAGAGCATGTTGATACTGCAGGAAACGAGCACCGACGCTGCAGGTTCGCTGGTAGTTTACGCCCCGGTGGACGCGCCGGCGATCAACCTCGTGATGAACGGCGGGGATTCATCATACGTCGCCCTCCTCCCCTCCGGTTTCTCCATCCTCCCCGACGGCACCGCCTGCTGCGGCGGCGGCGGCGGAGGGTCTCTGCTGACCGTTGCTTTCCAGATCCTCGTGACGACACTCTCCTCCGCCGAGCTGACGGCGCAGTCTGTCGACACCGTCAAGAGCCTCATCTCCTGCACCGTCCTCAAGATCAAGTCCGCCCTCCGCAGCGATCCCAATTAAGCTTTTAAAACTTTAAATTTTCCTTTAAATAAAGGAGGGAGAGAGAGAGAGAGAGAGAGAGAGAGAGAGAGAGAGAGAGGAGGGGATGAGTCAAGAACGAACCTCGTGTAAGGTGAGGCAGGAAGTGAACCGATAAGCGGTGGCGGTTCGGGTATTGACTCGGTCTCCGCTGGCCTTGGCTTAAGAGGGGATCCCTAACGGGAGAGAGAGAGAGAGGAAGAAGGTGAGGAGTACGGGAAGGTGCTTGTTGTAACTAGTATATCATGTGCTTGTGTAGTTTTAATTTTTATGTTAATTTATTTGTTTCTGTAATAATGATTAATTTTAATGCTGTTCTTTTATGCTTATGTGCACGCTACAGAAATATCACACTACTTCTACAGAAATATTGTGACAAATTGCAATCTCCCGCACTTTTATGTTAGATTTGCGGCTGTCGCAAAAATCTGAGCTTAAAAGCGTGCGATAGAGTTGTGACAGGTGCGCTAAATTGTCTCAAAATTGCAACAGATTAATGCCATCTCCTTGCCGTTGAACGTTGCCGCACTGTAGATGAGCTCCTTCTCCCCTCCTCTCTTCCTCCCCGTTTCTCTCCTCCCATCGGTCGGAGATGATTGGTGGTGATCCAGTGTCGCTGGGCACCCTCCGCTTCTCGCTTCTCCCCTCCTCTCTTTCTTTTCTTTTTTCTTCCTCCACACTGTCTTGACTTCAATTTGGCATCACTGGCAGAGATCCGGCGTTGCCGCCAGCCGGCCGCCTTTGCCCAACGTTCCTCTCTATTTTTCCCCTCCCCACCTCCTCCTTACTTTCTGCAAACTGTTGCTACTAGTTGCCTTTGATTGTCGCCGAGAGCTCGGCGCCTTCCACTTCCTCCTCTGACAGCTGCTCGCGAACTCTCATCCTTTTCCTCCTCTAATCTTCTCCACTCTTCTCCACACTCCTCCTTAGATATGTAAATGAATCGAGTATATATTCAATAATCTTAATGTTTGTTCGATAAAAGCTCATCCATGGTCAGTTTGTTAAGATTAATAAAAATTTTTGAACATAATTCTAAACGTTCTATTCATAAATAAATCAATTTAAATATATTAATTTTAAACTTGTTAATATCTATAAACAGTTTATATGAAATTCAATAATATGCTTGATTAATTAAGCTTCACATGGTGTACTATTTTTTTGATATTTATATATTGTATTTTTAAAGATTTTAGTATAAAGTATTTATTAATAAGAAAAATGCTAGTGGTGAACATGATGATGAGCTAGTTTGAGAATTAGATGAACCAAGTGCAAATATGCCTTTTCGTTTGTGATCTAAGCTCGAACATGCTCGAAATAGGCTAATTTTTATAGGTTAATTTTTTTTGTACAATGTTTATTATATCAATACTCATTTATTCACTCATTTTGTGCAATGTTATCTATAGATTATATGTGCCAATTTATTTTATGTTGAGATTTTTTGTAATGTTTGTCGTATTATTTAAGTTTGTGTTGTGTTATTATATCATTATGTATGATACAAATTTTTTTAAAAACACAAGCTTATGCATTATTGTGAATGTACTTTAATAAATTTCAGGTAACAATAACTGGAATAAAATGTTACAGCACAATATAATTATGTTAGAGGAGTATAGAGTGAAATTTAAGAGGAGAATTGAGGATGAGATGGGTGGACAAATAACTAAACAATATAAGTGTAAGTTATTTCTCGATGGGTTAACTCAAAGTGATGAAGAAATGAGCTCACAAGGAAGCATTGCCAATGTTACCAAGAGTTAATTAATAATTCAGAGATTAATGAATCAAATATATCATTTACATATGTAAGAAAGCAATTGAAAGTGGGAGAGTACGTAGTTATAAAATTATGAATGATAATTTATCTTGTATTTTGTTATTTGTTCATAAGATGTAATATATTAACATGTGATATTAGTTAGCACTCTTTTTTTAATTTACGTTTGTGTGTTATTTTAAACTTTATGTTTGACTTAGTTAATGAAATTATATCTAAGTTTGTAACATATTACAAAAAGCCCTTTTTATAATTTTAGAACACATGGCTGAAACACGATGTGGATGTACTTGAGATTGATAATTAACAAATAATTGTGGATTAACCAATGAAATCCACAATGGCCTTAAACAGTTCATAGAGTGGTCATGCTCACCGAGAAATACTGACAAGGTGAGTGCAACAATAAAATATTTGTTTGTTATATGTTCAAATTTGAAGTTCCTACGATAACGATATTAAGTTATACTTATGAAAATGAGGATTTGTTATAAACTATCTACAATGAACATCACATGGTGAGGTTTACATACCTGTCATTGACCTACTGAATAGAGATTTAGATTCTAATATGATGCAATGGAGCTCTAGTGAATATAGTGTGCATTGTAACAATTATAAAGCGATAATTGAGAAAGCAATGAGATGTATAAAAAAATTCAGCCTGAAGAATCTAATAAATAGGCTCTAATACCCAGTTACTAAATGTTAAGTCATAAACAAAAAGTCAAATCACATATTTGATCGTATGATATCCATAGTTAAGTCTTTTATGTCGTCTACAGAAAATCTAGCAATCAATTTTTAGGAGACTAAGAAATTAATTAAGGGGCTTAGTCTTGCTAATAACAATATTGATATATGTCCAAATAATTATATAATATATTATGGATCAAAAGTTAATGATATGCAATACAGTTTTTGCAATTAACCTTGTTACAAGCTAAAAGTTGGTAATGACAAGTTAGTGTCAAATGAAGTATTGCAATATCTTATACTAACTCCAAAATTACAGAAACTTTATTTGTCACAATACACTATTGAGAACATGACATGAGATGTTGAGTCAAAAACTCATCACAAATAATGCATCTTGGCGATGTTAATGCATGAAAATATTTCTATCTAATGCATATGCATTTTGCACTTGATACGAGAAATGTGCGACTTAAACTTTGCACAGATGGTTTCAATCCTAACAGGAATACATGTGTTTTTTATTCGATATGACCTGTGTTCATAACGGTGTATAATCTTTTACTATCTATTTGCATAAAAATACCTATTGCTATTGCTTTTTAGACTAAAGAGCCAAACAAGTAATTTAGATATGAAGAGAATGGTAGACTAATGAAATCACTAGTAATTACATTTTTTTTATAAAGAAAAATATAGAATTTTCTATAGATGAATGTCAAAATGTAAAGTTGCACGTCTTTATATTCTATTACATTGCTCCAAAGTTCAACCATATATAAAGTAAGTTGTATTAATATTTCAAATTGTCATCTTGTTTAAAGTTTCTATGATTATAATTTATTATAAAATGTTAGATTGTACGAAGATGAGTTACTTCAAAATAATCCATCAATTAGCAATTCAAAAATTGAGAGGACAAAAGAAAACTAATTTATTAAAAGGTTTCAAGATCAAGTAAGTATTGTATCAATTAATTGTTCAATAATTTTTAGTTCTTATTTAGTTTTATTAAATTCCTTGCAGTTATTTTCAATAGGAAAATAGTTTAAGAGTGATCCGAATGAATCCAAGGCTAATGGAACTAGCCCATGAACTTCAAGGAGAGCACAATACTATATGGTACAAAGAAGAAACCGTTTTATGTTATCTCCTATGGTAAAAAGAAACCGTTTTATACTATAAGGCTATCGTCAACAATTTTTTATTTTATGTTCTCTCCTATGGTACAAAGAAGAAACCGTTTAGTAATAGTGTTTGTGGTAAAGGCAGTACTTATAATGATTACGAGCACGACTTCTATTGGATCCTTGTTGATATATTGGAGTTCAAATATTCTGATAAACGAAATAAGGTTGTTTTGTTTAAATGCAAGTGGTTTGATACGTACTTAGAGGAGAATCAAGGTTGATCCACTTTACAATCGAGATTGTTGATGTCAACAACTTGAAGTCATGTTGATCCACTTTATAATCGAGATTATTGATGTCAATAACTTAAAGTCAGGACTTGCTGTGAATGAACCTTTTGTCCTTAATCAAAAGTTGTTCATGTGTATTATTCTACTTACTCAGGCTACAAATTAAAGATAAAAGATAAATTAGTAGGTTGTATGCAAGGTGATTGTTGAACTTGAATTTGATGTCCAAACAATTAACGAAGAAGAAGACATTCAAAATGATGAGATCGATAGAAAAGGAATAAAAAATACTATTGAAGAAGATGAATTGGATTCTAATAAGAGAGGATGATTCTAGTTCAGCAGATGAAATGAAGACAAAGCTTTTGACATAGATGAATAGTAATGTATATTCGTGTTAATTTGCACATGTTTATTATATTATGTGAAGATCAATGTCATTTATTTTTGTAGTGATACTGAAAGGTGGATCAACTCATTAATCTAATGAGTCATCGTTTGATTCTCATAAGAGGACAATAGATGAGGATTACTCGATGGACGAGGATGAGGCAATGGAGGGTACCTCTAGCTGCATAGGAGAAGTTTGAGATATAAATTCTTATTAATAGTAAAATTCTGAAATTGTGAATTTCTATACTAAACTTTTAAATTTCGCCTGATAATGAGGAATTATAAACTACTTGGAAATTGTATATGATTTGATCTAACTGAAAATTTTGGAATTGACTTTATTTGTTTTTTCTTATTTTTTTAACAAAAATCGCATACGTCATTCCACTAGTAAAGGGACATTATATAGGGCTCACTGCTCACAATTGACTAAGCTCGGGACGACAATCTATTTTTGTTTAATAATCCCTCCAATTTGATATCCTCTAACATTTGGAATGAGTTGGTGATGAAGTGGGTGGATGATAAGTAGGGCAATAAAGCTACAAAGATGAAAGAGAATTATGCCGATGGTTAAGCATACGATGGGTTCGATCTTGCTTGAGAAGTGATGGAGAAAACTTGTAAATAAATTAGATACATGATATTTCAATTTAATTAGTGATGACTTAATATTACTGTCTATACTTTTAGGTGGTTGAGTTACAGTGGGAGCCAACCTAACTTGAGCTTTTTGCCCACATCCACCGACAAAAGAGTAGCACAGGGGATTTTGTTGGTGAGCAATTTTGTTTGGCACATGTAGGATTACAAATTATAATATTTTTTTATATTTTAAATTAATTAAGAATTAAACTGACGCAGCACTATCATGAAATTCCTCCTTAGAGGGGACATTCGCAATGCCTGATGTGCGACCGTAGGGGAGCCGAAGAAGAACACCCTTTACAATTGGTCCTCTTATTTCCATGTGAACTTTATATTTGATACACACCCTGCAACCAAAAATATAAGGGCATCGTACAGTGAATTGCAATTGCAGGGGCCTATTCTGGAGGAGATGATACAACATGCAGTGGAGCTAGCACGCCAAAGTTTGGAGCCTTTGCTACTACATATTTTAGAGCAGGTGTATCAGCAGCATCAGAACGAATTGCAGTACATTTTTGTCTATTTTTGGTGTTAGTATTTTGTTTAATACAACTAATCCATTTAAAGCCACCTACAAGTTGCCAAGATTTCCCCCAATTCTTAAAGATATCACACGAAAAACTTTCTTCTCTATATTTTATTTAGCTGTCTTGCATTTTTCGCCTTTCTGATCTCGACCCATTTGACAAAACTTCATGATAACAACTGCATTTGTATCTTCTCTTTGAAGAGTAGAGCAAGCTTGGATAAGCTGATCCGTTGGTTAGCTTGAAGCTTGCTAAACAAATGTTTAATTATCGGATGATTCAATTTTCCAACATCGAAGTAAGTGATTCTAACCCGAATCAACTAAACTTAAATGATCAAATCAATCATAATTTAAATTTTGATCTGACATATTTTTTTTTTTTAAGTTTTGATTTTTAATTAAGCAATCATCCAGCAAGGCATTCAATGTGACACTGATCGACCAACAGGTCTGATTTACTGTTATTTGCTGTTTCAAAAATGCTGTTCCACATAGGATTACATTCGAGAAATGAGCAGCTCTAAAATGGGATTCAAAATATCAAAGATTTTATTAGAAAGTGATTCAATAGAGATACACGAAAAAAAAAAAGATAATTTAAAGAACTTTACTAAAATCATAAAAAATTTATTTGAGAACAAGTAATTCTCAATTATCTAAGTAACAAAAATTTAAAAATTCTCAACTCTCAATTTTTTATGTTTATCCTAAAAGATTTTCATTTGAAATTAGAGTAAACTTGTGTAATTAGCTCTTTGTGAAAATTATATCAAGAATATTTAAATTCGTTCAAATTTTATAGTAAGTTTTTGCATGGAAGTATTTTTTTGGTAACTTTTTACAAATTTTTTCTTAACAATGTTACCAAATTCAAAAAATTACAATTTACATTTTTTTGAAAAAGTCATTGATGAATAATTAATAGTAGCTTTTTATTTAGTTTAAATTTTGATGGTTTGTTTTCTTTCAGAAAATAATCAGTTGAGAGGGGATTTGTTCTTAAAATAGCTAATTAGTTGAGTGAGCCTAATCATTTAGAAAAACAATATTAAGTACTTGCGATTCAATATTATCTCAATAATATTCAATATTATTATACTGTTATTCAATTTTTTATGATATGTAAATGTCATTTTGGAGGGACAATTTAATTTTCTTTTATAATATTATTTAAGTATGTCATTAAATCAAACAAGATAATAAAACATTAAATAATATCGAGCCAAATACCCTCAAAATTCATTTAGTTTAATATTATCTTAGTACTATATTATATAGAGAAAACTATTATTTTGTTTAGTTACATATATAGATAATCTTCTAAAAATTATAAATTTATTATTCAAAAGATGATATTTAGAAATTACACGATATAATACAAAGATAACGCTGGTCCAAATATTCACCTTAATAAATTAGCTAAGTCGATCGAAATCACTGCAGTTCACCTTAGTGCGAAGAGACTTCACGAGCTCGCATCCATTAGAGCTAACAGATTTTAATTAGCAACTATATCGACTGATAAATTGAAATTGTTAGAATAAACTAGTGCTTCCATCAATTTTAATTAATTCTCCAGCATACAATGTACCATGTTCTAAAATAGAAAATAGGGTATATATTATGAAAATAAAATCATAGTGATTTGTGCGTTAGTTAAGATAGAAGATGCAAAAAGTAATTTAATTTTTGGCCTGCTCAAATTGTTAATTCAAATATTGTGTAACTGCCAATATCTAAAATATATCTATAGTGATAGAGGAACAAGACTAAAATAATGAACAAACATGAGAAAATGATGATGATTAATCACGGAAGAATATAAATATCATCCTTTAGGAAAGCCACAAAGAGACAAAGTATATAAAATTAAAAGTCAATTTATGAGTATTATAGCTAGTATCTTTGTTATTGATTTTCTATAAATCAATTATATATATAACGTGACACTTCAACTATAATATCTCATGATTCAAATATAAAGATATTATTTATTTTGATTTTTAAAAATTGCTTGACTTGAGTGTTTTTTAGAAGATCACTTATCCCAATATTACTTTAATTTAAATATGTTTAGCCATAGAGGTTTTCTATCATTAGCCTCACAGTTTTCTCCAAAATTAGTCTCTATCATTTGGGATTACATTATCTTTTGTACAGCTTTAAAACTTTCTTCTTTTTTTGATGTGAGGTGATTTATTTTTTGTGCCTAGATCTCTTATCACTATTTATCAACCTATAAGCCTACCATGAGTTGCATATTGCTCTAATGATTCCCTTTTCTTGGGACATTAATTACCCGACGATCACTTCCTTTCCTCTTTGACCATGAGTCATCCCCAGCCCAACAACTTCTAATTGGTTCGTTTTCGAACCATATTATACTGTGGGAACCTAGCTCTAATATCATATTATAATATCCTATGAGCCAAATATAAAATTATTATTCACTTTGCTTTTGAAAACTAGTTGACTTGGGTATTTTCTAAGAGGTTTCCCATCTTAGAACTACTCCAACCCAAGCAAATATAACTATATAGTTTTCCATCATTAGCATTTTACCCCAAAAGACTTCTCTATCATTTGAGATCATGTTATCTAGAGAGACAATTCATTTATGTCCCACTCTCACTAGTATTTATCGACCTAGAAGCTTGCAAGGTGCTGCATTTTACTCCAGTAATTCTTTTCGCTTAAAACATCACTCGATAATCACTCCTGATCATACAACTCTTTACCCACGAATCATCACATCAACTCAGTTGCTAGGTCATATATAAAATATTAATATTTTTAAATTTATAATTTTTGTAATTTGTTTAATGCTTAATTGGAGCTTTTAAGTTATACGGCTTCAAAGGGCATAAAATGATTATTACTAAGGAAATATTCTTAATATTCTTCCAATTTAGCACGACTAATTAGTCCAACTATATTAATTACTATGTAGTATGTATGATGCATGCCACACATACATACATACAACTTACATACAACATACATACATACATATATACATATATATATATATAGAGAGAGAGAGAGCTGAAATGAGAGAGAGAGAGAGAGAGTTTTGAAGAATCACGTCTGAATTCCCATAAAAAAAAAGGAATCACGTCTGAATTGCATGTTATGGCATGAAGAAGACAGGAGATGATATTTGATTTCTTCTTGTTGTATATTTTGAATACGATCACTTGAATATATATATATATATATATATATATATATATATACATGCATATGAATATTCTGCATGCAAAAAAAATTTAGTTATAATGAGAAGACAAACGCAATACTACAAAGGGAAGCTGAATGGCGAGCAACAAGCTCCTGGAATGAAGCATCAAATCACCTACAGCAAAATGCACAAATAATTAATCAATAAGCTCCACCAAAAAGAAAAAAGAATTAATTAAGGGCCTTGCTCCCTTAAATTTCACATGAAGTGGCTTCTTCTCTTCCATAACTCTCGTGATAGTAGAAGTTTTGCGATGGAAAGCGATATATAATCAAGACGGTGTAATATTTAAACGTGTCAGAGAAGATCTAGCTAGTAGTCACGTTGAAATATGATCTGAATTAAAAATTATTAATCATGTCCCACTTAAATATTTTAATCGAATTAAGATGTTGAACATGTAAATTAGGGTTATAAAAATTCATTATACCTTAGCGGAATAAAGAGGGAGAAACTAATTTCTCATATCGCTTTTTCAAATCTCAAGTCATGACTTCATCTTCCTCCAATGTTATCGATTTATACTTCTGCTTTATGAATATTTTGTTAGTGCTAACTTATAGATAAGATAGCAATTAGCCGTGTTTAGGTAGAATATGTCGAATATTTCAAGTTTTTTTTTTGAGATAAAATTTTTTTATTTTAATGTATGATGTAAAATAAAGTTATATTTTTTTATTAATATTTGTGTAAGATAAAAATAAATTTAATATATATATATATATATATGATATAAAATAAAAATAAAAATTATTTTTTAAAAATTTTGAGATTTTTTTTTAGCTTCAACACAATCGAAACTATCCTAATTATGTGGTTTTTTTTAAAAAAAATCTAAAGAAGCCTTTCAAACATGGTAAAGGGATTTGTACGGAAAGGCCACCAGTTAATCGCTTCTCGGGATTTTCACATCTAGATTTTGTTGTTAATACATTTCTCTTGATTTTTATAGAAATTTAGAGTCGATTATTTGAAGCTCAATGAGCGATTGAATCATCTAATTTGAAGCAAAAATAAAATTTGTTTTTTGTGTCTCATCTGAAATTGAGAACCAGATGATTAGAATAAGTTTTTATTTTTATTTGATTGTTTATATAGAGAAGTCTATCTAATTTTTCTGTAAATGTAGTACAATCTCTTTGAATCATATAAATATGATATTACTATGATTAGATCGTTCTTTTAATATTGTTATTTTACAAATTTATTTTATTAATTATACATCTAGCAATTCGAATTTTTCACCGCAAATTATTCTACAATAGAGTTAGTGGGTTATTTTAATAATGAACGACTACATTTTAAAAAAAAAATGGAGCTCAAGTTTTTAAGTGAATAAATATTATAGTTAATTGGAAAGGGGACAACAGATGAGTCAAAATGGGTTGAATTTACGTCAATTTAGAATACCTTGATTTGAGTTCAAATTTACTTAAACTCGCTTAAACTTAATTCGTTCCCACTTATTAGCCAGACTTTTAATGATAATTTTATTAGTGATCAAATTTAATTTATGTTAGCCAATAAAAAAACGTGACTAAACTAAAGAAATCTTTGATTTAGTGTTATCTAAATATTTGTATTATTTAAATATTAATATTATTTATTTAATTTAATATTATTATATTAAAATTTTATTGTAAAAAATCAATTCACCATCACCTCTTTCTAAAACAATTAGGGTGACGGAGATATTAACTTTAAGTAAATATTTAAATTTTTATATAGTTAATTATATTACATTATAATAATATTAAATTAAATACTCCTAATTATTTTTTTTTAAAAAACTCCTTGTATATCATTAGTATTTCATTATTAAAGAAAGGAAGAATAATATATCTGGTCAATCCAATTAAAGTTTTATTGGCCAACGTAGGAAAAAGTTATTGCGTCCGGATGGTGCTTCATCCTGATGCTAATGAGAGGCCGCCACGTGTGCAATACAGCTGGGTCCGGGTACACGTACGGCCTCTGATTGGGAGCACCATCTGAACGCAATAATTTCTTCAATGTTGGTGCCAATTTTTTGATAGAAATTTTAATGACTAATTAAAATTTGGTTGCAAGTAATGTAATTTTCAAAAAAAAACTGTTAATTTGAGTGATGAACATTATTTGGTTATTAAATATTTTAATGATCTGTTTTTTAAATCATGACCAAATTTTCTGTTATTAAGGATATATTTACTTGAATATAATGATTATTTTGTTTTTATTTTTTATGAAATAGTTATTTTTATATTTACTTTAGTAGAATGACTATTTTATAAGAATACTTGTTTTACATTTCATAAAATAATCATTCCTTTCTCCACCTAAAATTACTTTTATTCAGATATGTATGTATACATATACATACATATGTATTATTATATGCATATTATGTGCATATATATATATACTTATATAATTATATTTATTTAATTATTTTGTAAAATTAAATTTAATAATAACAAATAATATAAAATTTTATTAAGTAATATTGTAGGCATTTTAGTACTTTTTTTTTCTTTTTATCTCTTATGTTGTATTCTATTTCATCAAAGTAAATAAATTAATTATTATTTCATTTTATTTTGAATAATACTTTTATTTTATTTTATTGAAATAAATGTATCGTAATTTCACACCTAGCTTCTTAAGGCTTGTTTTATTTTTTATTTTTATTTTTAAAAATCCATACCATGTTTTGGTGTACTTGAAAATTCTATGGGCCCTTTTTTAATAAAATAAATATTATGGGCTTGAAACAAATACAAAGGATTTGGGCCAGCTTCGTGCTTGTATAGGCCTTGTTTAGTTAAAAAATCATTTTTAAATAAAAAAGTATATTATTTTATAATTTTTATTTTAATATTAAAATTCATATAAAATATGAAATAAAATTAATTTTAATATGATCATAAAAATATTTATATTGGATATAAAGTAATTTTTATTTTTAATAATAAAATTTATGTTGAATATGACATAAAAATATTTATTATAATATATATTATAGTATAACCATATATGAATATATATATACATATATAACGATATGCAACCAGCTTTTAACTTTTATGTGCTTTAATTCTTCTACCATCATGCTTATACATGATGATGAATAAACTTTGCAAGGGAATGTTTTTAGATGAGCAATTGTTCTTGGATAAATCTTCGTTAAGTTTTAAGGGTGGCAAAATGGGTTTGTGAATTAGGTTCAACCCAAGCATGAATTACACATGATTTGAGTCATTCACCTTGAATCTACTCCGAGTAATAAATAGATTAAGATCAATGATGTGATGCCCGTGGCCGAAGAGGGCATGAAGTGATCGCTGAGTGATGTCGTAAAAGAAAGCTCATAGCTTCTAGAAAAGACCATCGCACATAAGCGAGCCACATAACTATCCAACCACTTTGCTGTGTGTACTTCTTATATGCTAGGCTTCTATGCCGAATAATGAGTGGTGAGAGGGGCATACAAATGAATCGTCCCATATCGAAAATGGAGAAAGATCTTGAGCTGTATAAATAGATAATATAATCTCAAATAGTGGAGATGTTTTTGGGGAAAAACGGTAAGACTAATGATGAAAAACTCTTTAGTTAAGTGTGCTTGGGCTGAAGTAGCATTGTGATAGGTGACCTCCTGGGAAACACTCAAGTCACACAGTTTTCTTAAAATCAAAACAGACAATATCTCTACCATGAGATCACGAGATGTTACAGATGACTTGAACTAAACTCGATTAATAAATGGTTTAGTCAACTGGCTGACTCAAGTTGTTTATAGAGCAAATATTTGTAAATAGGTAACTTGAACCCATCCCAATATAATTATGTTTAACCCGAACCCAATTTATTTAATAAACGAGTCAATTTATAGCTTATACATGAAATTCTCGAGTCGAGTTCGGATCAAGTTCGCGAGTCGAGTTATATAACCCTTAACATTCATCATGAAAAAACTACTTTTGAGAAGGATGTGAGTAACAAGAATTAGTATTGCGTTTACATGTAGAGAGTGTAGAGTGTAGCATGAGTGCCTGATAAAAAGTTATGAAATATATTATGAAATAATAAATAAAAAAAAGTGAAATACTCGTATAAGATAAGAGATAAATCAAATATAAATTTGGAATAGTTTGCTAATGTACAAATTATTTTGCTTAATGAAACATGAGCCACGTTCTGCGAATCAAAGCTCTACTAGAATAGGCCATAACATTTGAGGAGAATGGCCTTGTTTGGCATGAGCTCAAAAATAGGCAAAAAAATATTTTAATAATATTTTAAATTTATTATAAATTTTAATAACTTTATTTTACATCTAACACAAATTTCAACCTTAAAAATCAACTTTATTTCACATCCAACACAAATTCCAACTTTAAAATCAACTTTATTTCACATCTTACACACCTCTTAATATTAAAATAAATTTATTTCTCATCAACTCTATAAAATAAATTATTTTCTCTTTCTTTACCCAAATTCATCCTCCAACCAAACAAGCCCGCTTTGAAAGGACAAGTTTAGCATAGAATCAAAACCGTCAAAAGAATATTTTTGAGGAATACTTAAAAATCATAAAAGTAAAACTACAGAGTACTTGTCCATGGGAAATGGTACTACAAGGGATATTAGCGCAACAAAAATAGTATTAGAGGAACACTAATTTGAGGAGTGAATAATGATGGAATTAGACAACTAGACTTCAACCACTCGCCTTTCAATTTAGAAATAATTGTGATGATAAAAAAAACCAACAATTCAAGTGTTTTTAATAAAGGAAAACCAATTTAGTGGAGCGATATTTATAGCAAGAAATATAAAAACATTGAATGAATGATTTGATCTCAAAATCAAATTAGGTCGACTTTATAAGAACATTGAAGGAATATCAGCACTTATTAGAGATGGTTGGAACCCTAAAACTCAATCTCATCTTGTCATTCAAACTCTTTGTGAGACATGTATGACAATAAAATGGAAGAAGAGTGAAATTACGAAAATCTACTTATAAATAATGAACAAAATACGAAAATAATGAGAAGATAAACAGTTGTACTAAAAAATCTCAGTGTGAGGCGTCTTCAATCGCACTAAGAGTATTACCCATTTGTTTCTACTTATTGAAGTTTGAAATTTTACTAATTCAGTATTGCTCTTTACTCTGTATCAGGAGTTTTACTTCAGCTAAATCATCATGATTAAAAACCTTCTCTACTCTCAGCCAATTTAGATCTTCTCCCATCATCTTAGGTGGTTGGCAAGTCAAATAAATACCAAAGAAAGTAGGAGATATGGGAGAAGAGGATATTGCTAGAAACTACAACTAAAAAGACATCTCCATCCCCATTCACTAGAATGGATAGTCTCTAATGATTGCCAGAACCAACTGATCAGAAGATCCATTCGGGTCCAATAGATAATTCGACTATGCAATTTCGTGATCGTGTTGTCTTTTAGGATCAAGCCGTCTAATGTACAGTCAAAAACCTTTTTTTTCTTCTCCAGTTGTTGGGATCCTCATTCAATATAGGCTATTACGCAAAAGTCCGATCTAATAGTACATAATAAAATCCAACATTAACTTCTAAATTCGTGACTCAAAAACCACACAAATTTCAAATGTCCTTAAGTTTAAGGCTTAATAACACACAGGTTCAGATTTTTAAAATTTAACATCAGGGTGCCCGAGTTTTAATAAATTATCAAATGAGTTTTTTTTTTATTATTAAATTTTTAAAATTACCATTATACTCTTCTCCCGATCCCAGCGCATGCAAGGCAGCGCGGTTGCCGAACCCACTCGGCAACCGCGCGGCATGCGGGGAGGCCTTGTGGCAAGCCGGAGGCCGCACGGCCTCGCGCTTACACTGTCTCTCTCTCCTCCCGATCCCCGCGCAAGTGCGAGGTCGCGCGACCGTCGGTGGGTCGCACACGCCGCTAGGCCGCGGACCCATCGGCGGTCGCACGGCCTCATGCATGCTCGGGGATCGAGAGGAGAAAGAGAGAGAGACGACCTCTCTCTCTCCTCCCGATCCCCACGTATGCGCGAGACCGCGCAATCGCCGGTAGGTCGCACACGCCGCGCGGCCTCTCGCGTGCCCAAGGATCGGGAGGAGAGAGAGAGAGGGGGGAGGGGTTTAATGTTAATTTTTAAAAAATTTTAATAATAAAAAATTTTAAAAAATTTATTTAATAATTTATTAAAACTCAGAAATCTCGATATTATAATGTGAATTTATGCATTATTAATCCTTAAATTTAGAGATCCGAATGTAATTTACCCAAAAAAAAAAATTATAAGCACTCAACTTGCTGATCACGTCGTATTATCTCATCTATTAAAAATAGTATTCCAACTCAACGTTTTCGTAATTCTCAAAGATTGAGTTTTATATCTCTATGAATAATATATTTTCAATAAAATATTATCCATAGTTTTCAAATAAAAGAAAATGTAAGCATAGAGTGCATCATTTACAAATAATAATATTATAAAAGTAATTAAGCTAATTTGTGGTATAAAAAAAAATACTCCACTTCATCTCCATCTTATATGCGACGAGCAATTTTTGAGTTCAACCAGCCAATAGGAGTCGCCATATCTGGCATTGCTCATCCTTTTATTGGCCTAGTCGAACTGATTAATTTTTTTTATAAAATAAATATGTTTCAATAAAAGTTTTAAAAAATATAATTAAAGGGACATTTGATTCATTATTATTACTTATCTTGGTGTTATATCTTATAATCTAAATGTCATGATATTTAAATATCATCTTTTAATTAATAATTTTATAATTTTATAAAAAATTATTTATAAATATCATTAAACAAAATAATTATTTTTTCTACATAATATAATATAACACTAAGATAATATTGAACCAAACGCTCTCTAATATTTTTCTTTTTGTATTCCCAAGATTCCTCTGTATTTTTACCATAAATATTTCAATATTTAATTTTTTTAATTTAAAAGACATTCTAATTTACATCTATTTGTTTATAAAATAGAGGTTAAAATAAAAAATATTGAAAAAATATTTCTCATCTCTATTCTAGATTTTGATCAAATGGTAGAATAATTAAATTCTTTGTAATAAATATATTTGCTTCTTGGACAAAAATTAAAAAATTATCAGCTTTCAGAAATCGTTGACTACCATTTTCCTCGAAAAAGTGTTTTTTTTTTATTATTAAGAATTAGGAGGGATCTGTTCTATAGGATCGTACTACTGCTTCTTTAAGCAATAAATTTATCTTAGTTACTTAAACTTATATAAGAATTTGGTAACTGATAGAGCGCAATGAAAATAAGGGATTCATGTAGCCGACCCCACCTAGTGGGATAAAGGCTTGGTTGTTGTTGTTGTTATTGAGAATTAGGAGAGCTTGGTGCGCGCGGTCGAGGCCTGTCGACGGATCGGATTTGGATTGGATTGACCCCGACTCGAATCTGATTCCAATATATTTAGATCGGATTAAAAATCGGATCAGATTGAAGTCAACTCAGATTCGTTCCATGACCCGCCACGGTTTGGATTTTTCGATCGGATTTCGGGTCGCCCCAAAAATTTTTTTTAAATAATTTAACTCTATTTTTTCAATGACTACAACTATTAGTTGTATATATATTCTTATATTTTTAAATAAAATTTTGATCACTAAATTTTACAATATAAATTCATTGTAGTAGAAAATATAGGGATAATATATAAATATCTAAAGATCATATCACTGACATCAGCATTATATTACAATATTACAAAACATAGAACTAACAGTGTGAATGAAAATATTACACAAAAAATAAAGCGTAATTCTTTTAAATCTAGCACTAAATATTTCATCTCAACGGTAAAAAATATTTGTAGCTATTAATCTCATCTCATAATGTAAGCACTTCCTGTTTACTGCACTTAAAAAATAATTTGCAATAATCTCTTTAATAATTATAGGCCTCAGTCACATTTCAAAACCTTGCATAAAATAAAAAACAACTAACATATGCAATTAAATAATAAATATATAAATACGTAAAATAATTTCATACTTATAAATTTCGGATCGGATTTTTTTCAAGTTGGATCAGCATCGACCTGGATCCAACCCGACAATACTTAAAAGGAGCGGGTCGATTTTTTGGAATAATCGTGCGGGTCAAAAAATTATTTCGTTTCATAAGATAATCGGTTCGGATCACGGATCGGATCGGATCAAGATCCGACCCATTTACAGGCCTAATAAGTTCAAGGCCTCCCACAATTTTTCTAAACTGAGTCGGAAGCGATTCTGCTGAGTCAGGCCACTCTCTCCCGCGCCCATTTTGCGCCAACTTGCCGGACCCGTGTCTTCGCGCTCTGTCGCACGCGTGAAAGATTCCGCGAAGGCAAATTTTGGTGACGAAGCGGAGAGCGCTTCCATTTCCCTTCCGTCACTTCTCTCTCCTCGGAAACCCATTTCCTCGTCTTCTCGCCTCGGAATTCGAGGTTATCGTCTCTTCCGTCTGCCGGCCAATTATTGGGGGGGTGGAATCGCGCCGCTCTTCGCCATCCGATGGCCTAGGGTTTCTTCTCTTCGCACATCGCAGATTTCCTCTGGTGTTCTGCTGATGCTTCGCGCTCGGGAGGGATAGGCTTCGTTGTCTTGGTGGACTGCTATCCGAGATTTTTCAATCGATTTCTTCCTTTCGTTCTCCGAGATATGGCGGCGACGAGAACTCTCAACCCGCTGGCTGGAGTGGTAGTTGACCCTGCTCCGCTTCTCGGCACGCACGGCGGAGGTGGGGACGATCGTGGGCGGCGGGCGTCACGTCGGCCGAGCCTGAGGGGGGCAGCGCGATTTCTGCGCAGGGCGAGCAGCCGCCGGATGATGCGGGAGCCGTCGATGCTGGTGAGGGAGACGGCGGCGGAACAGCTGGAGGAGCGGCAGAGCGATTGGGCGTATTCCAGGCCGGTGGTGTTTCTTGACATCTTGTGGAATCTGGCTTTCGTGGCGGTGGCTATGGGGGTTCTGGTTATGAGCAGGGACGAGAAACCGACGATGCCACTGAGGCTGTGGATCATCGGATACGCGTTGCAGTGCCTGCTTCACATGATTTGCGTTTGTGTGGAGTATCGGAGGAGGCATCCTCCACAGCAAGCTGTTTCGGGGTCTGCAGATAATGCGAATGGCAACCTGGGAATTGGAAGTCAAGGAAGTTCTGGTTCAAGCTCCCCAAGGGATTTGGAGGAAGGTGGAGGAGTGAATGGAAATTACGATTCTGATCAGAGCCAGGATGAGGAGACAACGAGGTATGTCAGTTGCTTATCCTGCAAGCGTTGACCTTCTATTTATGTTTGAAAAGTTGGTCTATTCGATTGATTCAATCTCTCTGCATGCAGAATTCAGTTCTTGTTGCTGTTTTAGCTGTAACGGTAAATTTGAGGTGGAAAATTTTCCTCTCATATGTATGAAAAATCATTTCTCTATATGCAATGTTGAATTGATAGAGCATTGGTATGTAGAAGGCAGACAACTCAAAAAGCAGTGTAAAACTGAAGATTTTTGCTGGAAATATGTTTGAATGTTCCGCACTCATGAACTCAAAAGTGCCTCTATATAGACATTACAATATTGGGATAATTACATACATGCCATTAAAGTCTATATTACATATTGACTACTGAAATTATTTCATATATAATTCAAAGTTGTGGCATGTATATAATAAAGGTTTTAATTTCATATAATTTTAATGGCCAATATATAATATTAAAGTTTTGGATATTAAACATATATATATATATATCTAGATTTTAGTGGCTTATATGTAATTATCCTTACAATATTTAACTGAGTGAAAATTGTGACACACTATGTAGAACGTGCTCTTGACACTATCAAAACTTAAAGAAAACTAGGAGTAAAAACAAGAACTACTAAAACTTTAAATAACTGAAGCAAGAACAAGTCTAGATAAAATAACTACCTACATCACAATTTGAATCAACCTTTGACACTTCCCTTGATTCAAAGATGTTGACTCCAAGTTGAGATCTAAAGAACACATGCTTATCTCGAGAAAGTGATTTTTTGAGAATATCAATAAATTGTTCATTTGTACTACAATACTTCAAAGTGATCAAAGCATCCGAAACAAGATCTCGAATAAATGAACACAAATGTCTGTGTTTTGTTCTTCCAAGATAAATAGGATTCTTAGTCAATTGTAGCTTTATTATTAACAGAAAATTTTAATTGCTTCATTTTCCCCTTGACCAAGATTTGCGAGTGTTGTTCTCAACCATATTGCTCGACATGTCGATGAAGTTGCAACGACAAATTTTGCTTCGAAAGAAGACAAAGCTATTGTAGCTTTTTTTTTGAACCCTAGGAGATTGCTCCAATCTCAAGATTAAATACATAGCCTAAAGTACTCTTTCTATCCTCTAAACAGCCTGCCCAATCACTATCAGTAAAACCAAACAATTTGAATTCAACAAACGACCATACCATATCCCAAAATCAATCATTCCACTACCATAATACATCACTCATTTTGCAGCTCCAAGATGATGCTTTGAAGGAGAATGCATGAATCTAGAAATCACCCCAATTGAGAAAGCAATATCCATCCTTGTATGAGTTAAATAGATCAATCCTCCAATTAAGCTTCTAAATTGGCTTGCATTAGCTTGTTCAGTATCATCAACAACTTGCAACTTTTCATTGAAATTCACGACTTAAGAATTCCTCACCTCTGTCAGTGTGAAATGCCTTAATATATCTTCCACTATACTTCTCCTCAACAAATGCCTTAAACCTTTGGAAAGCATCAAAATCATCTGATTTTTTTTAAGGTAAAATCTTTTGATTTGAATTTCAAGAAATAGACCCAGCTTATGTGACTGTAGTCATCTGTTTGCCAAAAAAAATTATCAACCTCCACCGAATAATTCTGTTTTTGTTGGGCCACACAAATCAGTGCGAACCAATTCAAGGCAACTAGATGTCCTCCAAGACTAGCCTATGGGAAATGGTTTTTCTCATTGCCTTCCACAGATGTATGCTCCACACAAATTCAAAGATTCAGTTTTAGGCAACCCAAACACCATATTCCTTTGACTCAAAAACTTCAAACCTTTAACATTCAAATGTCATAATATGGACTCATCAATATTTTTGACAGTAAGAGCATATGTTTCAATGCTAGATACATCAACTGGAAAAAGCTTGTTTTCAGTCATGTACTCCTCAACAACTACCTGATCAGATTTTTTTATCTTTGATGACATTGAACTACCATCAAACAAAATAGAAACACCACTATCCAAAAGTTGCGCCACACTCAACAAGTTTTGCAACAAAGTAGGAAGAAAATAAACATTGTAGAGAAGCTTTACTTCACCATGATTACCGTTGATTGCTACAGTATCATTGCCTTCAACTTGCATTTGCTTATCATCTCCAAGCCTCACACTGATCTTATGCGACTCATCAAGTTCCTTGAACAATGATTGTAAGCCTGTCATATGGTTAGAATAACCACTATCCAGAATTTATACATTATCAAAAACATGCACTTCTTCTTGCTCGGCCATGAATAACTTAATCTTTTTTTCCATCTCTTCTTCTGCATAATTTGCTTGGTTTTCTCTTTAACTTTTTCCCCATCACATGACCAAATTGTTTGCAATAGTGACATTGAATGGATACCTCTATCCATATTGTTCACCAAATCATCCTCTACTTTTTCCTTGAACACCTCTGCCACGATAACCTCCTCCGCGACCTCTACTCACTGCCTTTTCTTGATCATCTTGCTAATTTGATTTCCTCCCTTCACACGAAAGGCTTTTTCTTCACTTTTCTTTACTGCTCTATTCAATCTTGCTTCATGTGCTTGCAAAGAACACATTTGTTCATCAAATGAAAATCAAATAGGTTCTTAGATTCCTCAATTGCGACAACATAATCAAATTTTGGAGTTAATCTTCTTATCGCCTTGGCAACAACATTTTGATCAGTAACCTGCTCTCCAGAAGATCTCATTTGGCTAACAATTCTTGACACTCTAGATTGGAAATCTTGCACTGAATCCCCATTGATTTTCAAATCACGATGAAGAGACTGAAGTTTCACGGTTAACCTTATGATCACCTTGAAATTCTTTCTGGAGTGTCTTACAAGTTTCTTTTGCCATTGTGCTGTTGCAATTCTTGAAAATATGTTATCACGAACAGCTTGTTGAATAAGGAATAAGGCCTCGGAGTCTTTCTTTTTTATTTTTCTTCAACATTGCTTCATCATGATCTGGATCAACATACCCATGCTCAACTAAGTCCCAAAGATCCTGAGACTTGAATATGGTCCCCATCTTGATGCTCCAAATTTCATAATTTTCCTCTTTGAAAACCGGAATCTTAGGCTAAGAAATACTCACAGAGTTTCTGTAAGTTGCCATGAATTTCTTCAGAAAAAAATTTATGCTCAGCCGTGAAAGAACCTAGATGCTTTGATAGCACAATTGTAGAAGGGAAACTACTCAAAAAGCAGAGTAAAACAGATGATTTCTGCTGGAAATATGTTTGAATGTTCTGCACTATTCATAAACTCAAAAATGCTTCTGTATAGGCATTACAATATTTAACTTAGAAAATCATGGCACACTATCTCAAATGTGTCCTTGACTATACCAAAATTAAAAGGAAATTAGGAATAAAAGAACTACTAAAACTCTAAATAATTGAAACAAGACCAAGTCTAAATAAAGTAACTTCCCACATTTCAATTTGAATCAACCTTTAACTTGGTATGTGTTCATGCCTAATGATCATGTGACGAATTGGCATTGAAGTTCATATTGCAGAGACTTACATGTTGGCATGCCCTTTGCTAATTGTGATCGAGGGTCTTCACTGCACTAACTCAGCTGTGGAACCTATGAATGACTTGACTAGACATTTTAATATTTGGTGTTTGGAACAGATTTATCTGATTTATGATTTGACATTGCTTATATTAATATATACACGTATAGATTTAGTTATATATGTATAGTTGTACATACATGTATTGTTAATGCAAAAGTTTATTGGATGATCTAAGCTATGCACGTATCATCAAAAGCCACTGGATGTTAAAAGCTTAATCAAAAACCTAATGGTCAATAATCATTCTACATGGACCGCCTATTAGGATATTGCAACAATAGAGCGGTCATGTGACTAGTGTCACATGAATGGATGCCTTGCCAAAAGGATTCCACTACATTGCTTAAAGATGATGTTGTTAACTAACCATGGGACAAAGTTGTAGATGCTGAAGTTATTCCTACCTCATGTCCCAGCCACAAGGAATTCAAAAAATCTAATTGAGGTCTCTCCATGAGACCTCATTCATGATAGTAGGTTTCACAATTGAGCAAGTCGACATGCATTGTCTACATGGCAGCATTAGAGGAGAGAGAGGAGAGAGAGGAGAGAGGAGAGTTAGAAAGGGGGGAGAGGGCGAGCCTCCCGACCCCTCCTCTATGTATGATTCCTAGTGGGAGCAAGAGAGGGAGAGAGAGCGAGATTGAGGAAAAGGAAAGAGAGTTAGAGAAAGAGAAGAGAGGATAGGAGAGGAGAGAGAGAAGAGAGGAGAGGAAAGAGAGAGAAGAGAAAGGGAGTGGAGAGAGAAAGAGACAGGAGAGAGAGTGGGGGAGGGGGGCAGGCCCTCTACTGGTTCACCAATGAGAGTAGGAGAGAGAGAAGAGAAGAGAGAGGGAAAGGAGAGAGAGAGAGGAGAGAAGGGTAAAAATGATATTTAAAAAAATTAGAAGAAAGACCTAATAGACCTAATTATATATCACTCAGAGACTCAAATATTAAAATTTTAGAATTATGGATCTGTGTGATATTATTCCCTAAACTCAGGGATCTAGATGTAATTTACTCTTAAATTAAACTTAGACCACAACCTATAATCTTAAGCTTTAGGCTAATTAGTTACTAGAGATTTACATGGAATTAGAGCAAGAGTTCTCAAATTTCAATCTCGATATTCCACAGTTATCTCCTGTATAAGGGAAAGAAAAAACCTATGCTGAAATGAATACATGGTGCAAAGAAAATAAGCTTGTTTGTGCTGGGATATTTAAAAATTAATAATATTACTTTTAACCTAGTAAACAAACACACAAGTTAGTACTTTATTCATCTTCATCTTTTGAGTTTGACTATAATTGCTCTCTTGGCTTCTAAACTATATCATCCTAAAATTCCATTTTGTTATTGGCCTTGTTGATTTGTTTACTTGGTTTAATATGATATTTATTGATTTGTATTAATGGTGGCAGTATTGCGAAACATCTGGAGTCCGCTAACACAATGTTTTCCTTTATTTGGTGGATCATTGGTTTCTATTGGGTTTCAGCTGGAGGCCAAGTTTTGACCCGTGATGCTCCTCAACTTTACTGGTCTTAATCTTTTCTTATTCCCATCTTTACTTCAAATATAATTAGTTTATGTCTCCTTCTCATTCACATCTTTGTTATTTTGTCTCTGATCCTATCTTACAGGCTATGCATTGTGTTTCTGGCATTTGATGTCTTTTTCGTTGTTTTCTGTGTTGCCCTGGCATGCATTATTGGCATAGCCGTTTGCTGCTGTCTTCCATGTATCATTGCAATTTTATATGCTGTGGCCGATCAGGTAAGTTAATTTCATAGCTTGCTTTAGATACCTGATGTGTTTTGAATAAATTGGTTTTTCGTGACTTTTCTCTCTTAAGGAATGTTTATTGGAAATATGTCTGCATAAAGCCTTTGTTCTTGCCTTAATCAGCGCTGGAAAAATAATTATTGAAGTTTGTAGTGAATGATATAATGGGGATAGTATTCCCTTTCTTCACTCAACTTATTAACGTAATCCACTTCAACTTAGAAAGCAGGAGTGTGAATGATATTTATCCTTCATGTGATGTTCTTTGTCAGGAAGACAATACTTGCAACTTACCAACCTACTCAAGTCCTGAAATCAAACTATCTTTTGTTCAGTAAACTCGTTTGTTAAGAAGATTCAATCTCTGATAAAATGCTTCTGATATTCTTGCTTTGCAATTCCTTGCATCACATTTTGTGAACTGTTGGCATAGTTTCTCTAAGTGACAAGTTAAATGTGACAAAATATTTTAGTTCATCAAATTTCAGATTTTCTCACAAGTTGGTCGATAAGTGTGGATAACATGAAGATATAGAAGGCACACATCCAATAGATTTCATGTAGTTCACTTGTTTGTTATTTGTTGAAAGCAAATCTTCCCTTTCCTATGCCAAAAAGTAAGCAGATGACTGGATGTTGAATGTGAAGTTTGGTTAAAGAAAGTGTATAAAAAGCATTAGGAGGTTTGCTTCTATTTAAGAAACAAAAAAGGGGGCTTCATTATTGAAGAAATAGGTTAGTAAAAGCAGTATGATCTTATGAGACAGATGGATTTTTTTTTTTGAGGGGGATTTCAACTTGCACTTCAACTGGCATTTGTAGTAGGCTGACACAATTTGTGTAGAATGTAATAAAAATTTATTTATTATTATTATTGTTTTTTAAACTAGTATTATTTTGGTCCTAATTCTGATACTCGCGCCAAACAGGGCCTTAGAGTAGGCTTTAATCTTAGTGAATATAAGTAGTTTTCCCACTTAATTTGGTGATGCATTGAAAAACTGGATGCATTTTGTGAATTTTTTCAAACCTTTTTTTCCTCTGGTACAGGAAGGGGCATCAGATGATGACATTCGTCGTCTTCCAAAGTTCAAATTTCGAAGAACAGGGGACTCTGAAAAACTTGGTGAGATCTCTAGATCTTATGGAGGAGCGATGGCTGAATGTGGAGATCCGCAGAATGAGATAGCTCTTTCATTTGAGAATGCAGTAAGCCTTAATATCTTCTGGCTTGAGTTTATATGAACTTGTTAATTTATATTCCACTTGAAAGAGGCTGGAAATTTGGAAGTTTGAAATAAATATGAGCTTTAAATATGTAATGAGCACCTAGCTCTCCCTAATTTTGGATTTTTTTTTTTTTATTGCAATTCTGCATGTTACTATTATTTTCTCTCACTTTCGATCTCCTTGCGAGCAACATAGGAATGCTGCATCTGCCTTTCTGCGTACGATGATGGGGTAGAACTGCGTCAACTTCCCTGCGGGCATCATTTCCACTGCGGCTGCATCGACAAATGGCTTCACATCAATGCCACCTGCCCCCTCTGCAAATATAACATCATAAAGAGCAGCAGCAGTTCCAGGGATGAGGTATAGTAAAAGGCCATTTCATGCAATTTAGGTTGCCGTGTTTTCTCTATGTTTTTCTCGACTTTATTCATCCCCTCCGCCGTTGTGTTTATATGTTTGTGAAGAGCTGACATGTGGCAGTTTTACGTCTCTTTTCCCATATATATCGTCTTCTTCATGTATAAAAAGAAAATCCCCTGCTTGTGGTGATGATTTGAGAGCAATTTGCAGTATTAAACAAAAAACGATTGATGAAAAAGAATGCAAACAATGACGATTGTGACTAACGACACCAATGTTAATGTTCAACTTCGAGATTCATGTAAGATTTACTTGTAAAATATTTTGTTTTATTGTGTTGTCGGATGTTAAAATGACGATTTGAGGATTAAACTTGTAAACTTTGAAGCTCAGCACCACAAAGATGTTAAAGAGAGGTGATGTTGTAGATGTTTGCTTTGCATTCTGAAGAAGAGAGATTTTCAGATTTTGGTTATTATTATTTTATGAGGGCTGTTGCTGTGATGCACAGGCATTGGTATTTTTTTTATGATTTTATATCTGTTCTTTATTTATAATTGGGATAACTACGTGCCGCCTTATAGTTATCTTTTTATTATACATTTACTTCAAAAAAAAAATAACTATTTATAATAAAATCAGTTGAGACTACTTACCTGTATTTATCGATACATCACAAACTGGAAACTGGGGTGTTTTGTTTGATGTTATTTTTATATTATGTTATGTTATTTATTTTTATAATATATAAATAATATTATATAATTAAAGAATTTTTATTTTAAAAATAATATTTAAATGTTAAAATATTTAAATGATATGATTTAAATTTTATTTATTTAGTCTTTAAATTTTCTCTATTAACTTTAACTAAGTATGACATGTTATTTATAAAATTTAATATTTAAAATTAATTATATTTATATCATATATATATATTTTTTAAATTTAAAAAGTTATTTTATTTTGTATTATTTATAATTTTTAATAAAAAATATTTTTATTTAAATTAAATGCCTCTTATCCTTTAATTTAGTTATATATTCTAAGTCATTATTTCCTTGGCATATTTGTGAGATCTGTTTGACTGAGAATCAACTTCTCGATGATAAACATTTGTGTTGGTTCATAAAAAAAAAATGTTTATGTTGGTAGATTCATGATTTTATGTGAAATTTTTTTATGAGTTATTTTTAATATATTTTGTTAAGTTTAGTTGCTAAGTTATTATTTTAAAAAATTTGAAATGTACGTTTAAATATGAAAAATTACTATTATAGATTAGAATATAAAAAAATAATAAGTTAGATTAGAAATACTTAAATATTTTCTTTAAATGATAATCTTACTATCAAACTTAATGGTCGTATAAAAAAAATTTGATCAAGGTGGATCAAGATAGTACGTTTTAAACTTTGCGGACTTACATGAAATTTGGATTGTACCTTAGGGCCTAAAAGGAGTTACCCGAATAATTATTCATGGATGATTCTTGTGCAAAAATTAAAGCCTTATTTCTCACTTGAAAATTGCAGTTCTAATTCTCCTCCTTGTATGGTTTTTCGGTTTGGTCAACTGAATGTTTGAGGGATCGAGTGGGGACCGGTTTGGCTTACATCAATTCTCTTCTGAGATTCATATAGAAGAAGAAATAGATAATATTTTAATATAGATTGCTGACCATTTACTAGCGTAAGCAGTAGTTCTTCTAGCTTCAGGCTTGCAACCCTAAACTTAGAATGTCGCATATAGAAATTCAAGATTTTTCAGAGTCAATGAAGAGAGGGGTAGCGACTCTGTTTGGATGGAGGAAAAAGAGATGATTTGAAAAAAATTTGTGAAAATTTTTAAAAAAATGTGTATAATGTAATATAAAGTGAGTTAGTTATATTAAAAATTATATTGGATGTGAAATAAAGTGATTGTTTAATGTTAAAATTTGTGTAGGATGAGATATAAAATAAATTTTATATTTTTTTTAAAATAAATCTAAAATTTTGTCCAAAATTAAAATAAATTATTTTTTTTAGAAATATCCCACCTACAAATGATGACCACTCTAACTGATTCCATGTGAACTAAGTGGTCATGAGCCATCACATCCGGAGAAAGAAACATTGTTACAATAACAGTGGAATTTATGCCGACTATAAATTAATATTTTAAAATTTTAATTATAAAATATATTATTTCACCTCTAATATAAATATAAACATTAAAATTAACTTTATTTCATATTTTACGCATTGTATAATATTAAAATAATTTTTCTTGTTAAATTTATAAAATAAAAAATATATATTTTTTATTTAAAAATCAATCCTCTAATTAAACGAGGCCTTAGTCTTTCCCATTAATTTATTTATATAACGTACAAGATTTGTCTGGTCACCTTTCTGGAGCTACATTCATATATCTCAATCGAGTAACCAAATAATATTTTTAAATAGTTTTTCGAGCACATTCTTTGTTGGGTAAGTAGATGTCTGCCCCTCCTGCCGCTTCCTTTTTATGTTTGATTTCTTTCGTAACTTTGAATTGCACGATATTAATGACAAATTTTATCGAAATTGATCGCAAATTGTATACCACCAGGGATTGTACCCTACTTTCTTTAGTTGCTTCTTCAAAATGAAGCTAGAGCTAATGAAGACATTGAAGGTTAGAGAGGAGTGAGAGCTTTAATCAATCCCAATGATCAAAAGAAGAGCTTTTTGAATTTGTAAAAATTTATGTTTAATTTGAAAATACATATCTATTTTCACTGTTATTGATAATCATCCTGCCAATAATAAAATTTAAATATTTATTTGTAAAAAAATTTAGAATATAATATAAATTAAAAACTCTTTAGATACAGGCTCTTTTTTATAGATGCTGTAACACTGCAAAATCTTAAATATCGGTTAGTGTTTTCTTTATATTTTATTATATAGTTTAATAAAATTTTCAATAAAATGATTATATTATGGATAAGCAGTTGGATTAAATTTTTAAATCCACTATTTATTAATTTATTGAACAATTTATTAAGTTAAGCAAAATACTTTTCTTAACACGCCACGTGTCCACCATCCGCATGCCCACCAAGCCGGCTGCACGAACCATTTATGCCCGCCGGCGACAGCCCGTCCACCGCGACCGCCGCTACGGGAATCCCAATGGCCACCTGCCCCCACACCGCCGCCTTCGCAGCCGCCGGCGGAACTGCAATTGCCGGCGTCCGGACCACTGCCGCCTGCGACGCCAAGCAATCGATGGGGGCTCCCATCAATCTGACAGTCATATGTATCACCCCCTGACCCCTGCCGCCGTGCCGCCCCGTCCGCAGCGCGTAGCTCAGCCTCCGAGGCATCGCCGGCGGACGGAGTCCGTCTACGACATCGCCGGGGAGAATCCGGCACCACCCTAGCTCAGTGGGACCCATGAGCCACCCCTTCGACATCACCCTGACGTTGACGGAGGCGCCGTCGTCCTCCTCCTCCTCCCACCCTCCAATCCGCCGCCGCCGGCGGGGCCGCAGAAAGGCGGCGTCAATCGGGAGGCTAACGGTATCTTCCCAAACGGGATTGCACGCGCCTTTCTCATCCACTCGTGTGCGGTGCCGGCCTCCGGCGGCGCGAAAGGTGGAGAGGGAGGCGTATGGCCGGAAACGACGGCGAGGAAGGATCGGCAATGAAGGGAGCTTGAGCGACTCGGCCGAGTGGACGGTGACCACCATCTCGAGCTCGGGCTTCCCCTTCTCCTCTACCATGGCGGCGGCGGCGGCGGTTGGAGATGGGTGGCGGAGGGTATGGGGGTAGAAATAGGTGCATGATAGCGTGTGAATGGAAAGTACTGAGAAAGGTGGGATTTTTTCTCTCTGGATTTTCTCATTGGGGATTAAGATCATGGAGGCCGCTAATTGAATTTGAGGATAATTACGAAGGAAGAAGTAAATCTTTAATTAAATATATAAATTTTTTATTAGAGGGTTAATGGATTAAATTCTATTTGGGTAAAATCTCCCTTTTGTAAAAGATATTCTTTCATACAAGTTTGCAAAATTTTGAATTATTTCATTTTCATTGTTATTAAGGTGAGAGTTTTATTTATTTATTTATTTTTCTTTTTTTTGACTTTTCTCTAGAACTTTAACTTACATTTTCCATGCTTTAATTGATTGGAATATTACATATTACTTTAATTTAAGCTTTCTTTAACAATTTTTCCAACAAACTTATCCTTAAATGTGTATCATTTTATTGATTATCTAATGTGTATCATTTTTATGCGTCTCTCTCCTCACATGATGTTTAATCGACTCCCGCTTCGCCTGACCCTTCTAACTAATTATCAATAGTATGCACATCCCGCTAAGAGCTTATTCAACCACATGGAGCTATAACGTAAGTCATTTGCTCTTAAATCTCTACTTACTGTGATAGTAGACACTGATATACACGGGGCCATAACTTGCATGAACGACTTGATCTCAAATGAACTTCGACTCTAATACCATTTGTTAGAAGAGCAAAATATTATAATATATATCAACAATTTGAAAAAATACGATAAAAATATGAAGATTATTTTACAGCAATTAGAGAAATATTATAATATATATGTTATAATTTAAAATTCAATAGATCAATAAAAAAATATTTTGCACCTTAAGGACAAAAATAAACTGTGAAGTAAATTATCCCAGACACTTCTTATATATTTCTACCAAACTTCATAAATGTGTGATGTTACTTCTCAAATCTTCAAAGAACAAATAAAGTTGCCTCCATAATAAAAATTTAATATTTCTGTTAACTGTTAACTGTTGTATAGTTGGGATAATTTCAGGCATGATAAAGTGGTTTTTATTATAGAAAAACTCTAAGCAACATATCTTTCTTTTTTTTTGAAAGTTGGCCTTAGCCTAAATTACATTAACAAGCAAGAATTAGTATATTAAGTAGTATAAAAAGATCTCTCACTTATAAAGATATTGCAGAATACGATCGAGTAGGACATTCTTATATCCTAAGCAACATATATACTCAGAACAAGCAAGAAATGCAATAAAATCGGCAGCTTCAGTGGTGGCTCTATAGCTCTTTAATCTTTATAGCAGTTAAAAACATGAGCTAAAGAAGAAAAAATGTAATGAGGAGTTCTTTTCTTGTAAGTTTGAATGATCTCTGCTAATGTTATGATTGAGTCGCCTTTAATCCACGCTCATCTTGCTCGATTGACCAATTTTTTGGCAGTTTTGAGTGCCTCCAAAGCCGCATCTCTCTCAGTTGCTATTGCTACTTGAGTATTGACAATTATGCCTGCTCTAGGTGTGTTAGCATCCTTGACCGCGTTATCAAAGTTCACGTTTATCCAATCTGGAGATGAGGGAACCCAATGAGAATAAAAGGGGTTACCCAAGACAAAGTGGCTCGTGAGTTTCCAGTACCCTATGTTAGATTGAGAAGAGTTATAAAGGGCGGCAGTAACGGCCAAGCCAATGTATCAAGCCTAGAGACAATAACAATAATAGAGAAAATTGTCTTCACCACATTGGATCGCTACATCGACACCAGAGTGTAACAAAGTTGTCAATTTATTAGATTTAAATTTTATTCTTTTAGTGTTTAGAGAATCTGGGGGTATGAGGACAACATTAAGGTCTGTTTGTTTGTAAAATTAAATTTAATAAGTTTAAAATTAAATTTGGATATAAATATTTTTTTATTAAAAATTGTGAATGATGTAAAATAAAGTTAATTATTATATTAGGATATGTGAGGGATACAATATAAGTTAGTTATTATTTTAGTAATGTGTGCTGAATGTAAAATAAAGTTAATTTTTAATATTAAATTTTATATGTGATGTGATATACCAGGTTAATTTTTAACTTCAAAATAAACGGGAGCCAAACTTTGAGGAGCTTGATGAAATATTAAAAAAATGCCAGGGTACCATACAAAATTCTCCTTTGATTTTTCATCGAGTTTTTTGGGTCAAACGTAAGTCAAGGTTTGGTCAGTCCACTGAGGAAAAGGAAATGTATTGGATGGCTCCCGGTAAATTCCATCCTGGTTCCATTTTCCACAATTATTTATTATGACTCTTTCAAAGTCCCTTTGCATTCAATAGGTTGCAAAATTGGTGTCAACTTTGGGTTCATAATTAGGGTCTAGCTCTGAATCCAAATGGGTCAATTCGAATCTATCCAAACCGAATTGGAATTGATCGGATCCGAAATGTGAATTAAAAAGCTTTACATTTTCAAAATTCAATATAATTTTTGAGTTTTGGATCGAATCAAAATGAGTCAATACGAATTAATTCGACTGCATTATAATTTACCCAATTTAAAACATGATTTGGAGAAATTTTTGCTAGCACCGTCCGAAGTCAGATGGAAGCATGCCACCTAGACTGATGTCGATGGATCTAGGTGGCGCACTCCAATCCGAAAACAAGAAAATTTTCGTGATTTGGCAGCATTATACGACACAAATGAACATGACTTTTTACGAAGAATTTAACGTTAATGAAAAATAAACATAAAAATAAAAATAAGAGCCACATTTTGGTAATAAATTATCAAAATAGTACATTTTTAAAATTGAGATTTGTGATGTAATGAAAAGATTGTAGTTATTACTTATTTCTTCATATACTTTTCTGTTATTGTTGACACGTCCTGCTAATATTATTAATTTTAATCAAATTTAAACTAATTTTATAAATCACATTATAAATAAATTTTAATATTTAATTAATAATATTTTAAATACTACATAAATTTAAACATTAAAATTAACTTTATCTTACACCAAACATAATAAAAAAAAAACAAATTTTATTACACATTTTACGCATATTTCAAAATAAAATTACATTTAATATTTCATGATAAAATTATCACATTAATGTTTGAAACACAGTACTCATTCGAATTTACTCAATTTTTTTTACAACTTGAAGCCAAACGCCTGAATTAACATCAGTTGAACTCAATATCAAATCGAAATACATTTATATTTACAATATTATTTCTAATATATAAAACACAAACTTGATCAAAAAATAATAATAATAATAATAATAATTGAGCTTAGTTCAACTCAAAAATCAACTCAATATTAGTAGATAATCAACTGAACTCGAGATAATCGCGACTTCAAGTTCATGCCAGCCTTATGCTACAAGGAATTTCCCATGTTACAGTGATACAACAACAGTTCATTATTTACCCAGGATGAGGCAGCTTTCATCATTCGAGCCCCTGTTTGTTTGCAGTTTAAAATTAACCTGATTTAATTTTAAATAGATACATCACATCACACATAAAATTTAATATTAAAAATTAACTTTATTTTACATCCTACATATATTACCAAAATAATAACTAACTTATATCACATTCCTCACATATCCCAATATAATAACTAATTTTATATCATATTCCTCACATATTTCAACATAATAATTAACTTTATTTCACATCATTAACAACTTTCAATAAAAAAATATCTCTATCTAATTTTAATTTTAACCTTATTAAATTTAAACCTCACAAACAAACAGGCCCTTATGTTCAAGAGAAGAAGGGCTAGACACAAAAATGAATAGGCTAATATTAACAAGAGCAGTTCCTTGGCATCAATAGGAGCACTGGGATAACCGCATTAGTCAACTTAATGTCCGTAAGGATAATAACAAACTTTCAATAACTTACTGTCGGATCCTAAATCTCAGATGAGAAAAACAGAAGGTTATGTTAAATAGTCGACAGTAAATGTAAAACACATCAAACAAACACGACAAAATCTTTTAATAAATACCCAAACGATAGTAAGTAGGCAACACAAATGTGGCATTTCACATTTGAAGTCAAATGCATCAATGCAACTAAAAAGGATATTGTTGAAGAGAATTTAAAATTATTGTTATTTTGGCTCAATAATACAAAATAAATGGTAAGAAATAAAAAAAAGAAGATACATATGAGATAGGCCATAGTATTACTGATGAAACCCGCTTGAAGGTGATTTAGTCAAACAACAAACTCAAGTAGAACATCTTCTCTATGGCATTATTGAAGAAATTCAAGCCCCACTCAACAATTCTTTTGCCTCATTTAGAATATCAAATCAAATATAATAACATTAATGATGCAAAAGTTGAATATGCATAACGAGATTGCACTGAACTAAATTCTCTCGAAATAATTAAACCATAAAACAAGAGACTCTTCATAATGATTTCTCTAATGATGGAAGTCAAACTGTGAGCAACTTTTTCATAAGCAAACACGAGTAAAAATGCCTTATCTTAACAATGAGGTAATGTCTAAAGGTGCATATTCAGTCAATCCTTTTGAAATGAGAACTCTATCCTAAAAAAGCTTATTTATGCAAGAAGCAATGGAGTTGTTTTTGAGTAAACTAACAGCCAAAATATCCAATTTTAAAGATGCACGAGCCATGGCCGAAGGAGAAATGAGGGACAGTTAGAGAGACGTACAGGAATTCCGGAAAGCTTCATAAGAACAAATCAATGAGAAAAGAAAGGAAATGGTACAAAAAGTTTCCAACAGTGATATTTATCAAGGAAAAGATTAGTTTACAATTTACATCAATGTTTCACTTCGTGCTCAATGCGTTAAAGATAAAAATGCAAAGAATAGGTAAAGTGAAATCAAAAGCTTCAAAACAAGACACAGAGCGATTAATGCAGGCAAATTTCATCCTCAGGACACAAGAAAACAGAGAAAACAAAACTAACTGATGAAAATCTGTCCAACGGAAAGAATAGGAAGGTTGATATTGCAGCTTGAGAATGAAGAGGGGAACATCACATCTCATTCGCACCTAGTAAGTAAAGAAGTAAAGTCAATGATGGATGGTTCACACTAACCATGGACTCTATTGGCTGGCTGGTCACCCTATTTATATAAAGCCTGTTTGTTTGTAAGGTTAAATTTAACAAGGTTAAAATTAAACTTGGATAGAGATTTTTTTTTATTGAAAGTTGTGAATGATGTGAAGTAAAGTTAGTTATTATATTAGGGTGTGTGAGGAATGTGATATAAAGTTAGTTATTATGTTGGGATATGTGAGGGATGTGATATAAGTTAGTTATTATTTTAGTAATGTGTGTAAGATGTGAAATAAAGTTAATTTTTAATATTAAATTTTATATATGATGTGATATGCCTGGTTAAAATTAAATCAGGTTAATTTTAAACAGGCAAACAAACAAGGCTGATGTTTCTTCCCTGACAAACTGGCAAGCAGCAAGAAGCAAAGAATTGGGTTAAAAGTACACCAATCAACCAATGCACATGAGTTCACTGACCAACTCTCAGGTAATCAGGTTTAATTACCAACTGGGGAATTATCTTGATTCAAAAACTCAAACCTATTTGGTAGACAGATTCAAGAGGTTTCAAGCCGTCCAAAGCCAATTCACTTCAATGAAAACAATATGCATAACTGCTCACTGGATGAAAACCCAAATGATGAAAAAAAAACCTAAATCGTGTTCAAGTCACTTCAAAACGTGGAAGAAGAAACCATCTCCAACAAGATTTCAAGCTCCATGATCTCCAACCCCGTCAATGTCTCTCCCCACTCCTCTTCTTTCCTCACACCTCCCAGCCGTTGTTGTCCTCTTTTAACGAGGATTTGATCTCGAAGAAATGGATTTGGTGCATTTTTTGAGAAGGAAAGAACTCTGCTTCTTTGCGGTGATCTGATAGCTCTAGAGGTTGATCTGGCTGAGGAGGGGAGATGTTCGCGGCAGGATTTATCGTACACGAGTATCGCACACAGATGAAGACAACACTATATCATACACGAATAATACATTATATTTAACTTTCATTTTGCTATGATTGATGTTGTATGGTTGTTTGTGGTTTCTTAAATTGGTGTTTTTGATTGTGAGGATTGTGGTCAGACTTCTAAGATTCTTGCTTGTTAGGATTTGGCACTGTTATGGGTCTGATGGTTGGCACATGATTTGAAAATTTTGAAATTCTTATTTTGTTTCAAATTTTGATCAGGAAAGTTCTTCTTGTTTTGCTTTCCCAGCTATTGATGTGTCAGGTTAATTAAAAAAAAGTGGTGCACTGTGAACAACCTCATGTATCCAGAAATAAAACATGTATATGGGCTTACCGACAAACACGATTCAAGGCAGTTTCTTCAATCTTCTAATCAATCATTCCTTTTTGAAATAATTTATTGTTCTATAAGATGAAGCCATCATTCCCATGTATGTAAATTTGTGCAAAATCTTCACCTGGTTTTCTGATTGGATTAAAAAATTTAACTTCCTAACATACTCGTCGATCATGATTTCATATCATCTTGATTAGAAAAACAACTTTTACATGTTATCTTGATGGATATGCTGATTTTACGTTGCTAAACGGATATTCTGATTTGAAGAATTTTATTTCACTTTGATAAGTGTCAGCTAAATGGTAATTTTTCCATAGGACTTCATCACTTAAGAATTGGCATCAGTTTTCAAAGTTTAAACTTTAAATCACATATTTCAGCAGAAAGCAACTTCAGAGACATAGAAGAGTTTTGCATTATTCATCAAAAATTCATCAAAATTCAACAAAGTTTAACAAAAATTCATCTCTCAATCTCCGATATCAACGTGGGTAATATCCAGAAACCACAATCAAATGAGAAAAGAATACAGGTAAAGATTGCTGGACATTGAAATCCACAAAAATCAAGAAACAAATGCAAAGCCACACCTATAAAAAGCTATCATCAACATCATCAAAGCAGAATGAACAGACATGATCCACCAGGCCATAAACAAAGCCATTTCCTTTACAACAACAGAGAAATCCGTTAATCCACCGATAAAAGGAATGCCTTCAAATAAATTACCTCTTATTTGTGACAGCCCAGCGAACAGAAGTACTAGCAATGGCGGGGCAAAGAACTGAATTACGGCAAGACAAACAAAGTGGTTGTGCAAAAAAACCTTAGCTCGGCCATAATCCATGTCCGGCACCCTGCTGGAGTGAAGCCGCTGATACCAGCATAGCACTGCCTCGTTCAGATACATCTGAACATTGGAGCGGAGCACCAGAAGTTGTGAGATAGCTGCTGCTGTTAGCGCCCAAACCCTGCACTCCTCAAATCTCTCCCCGATTGCCAAGGGGTTGACCCACATCAGCGAAGAGAAAAAGTTCAAGATGGCGGCGAGATACAGCATTACACGACCAATTGTTCCGCAGGACACAACGGAGAGATTCCAGCGAAGCTGATCTGTTCCCAGCCAAAAGGCCCGGGCGGATCGCCCAGCGGGGATGAAGAGGATCCCTGAAAGAAAACCGGCGAAGGCGGCCGCTATTGGGGTTACGAAAGTTGGGATTCGGAAGTTGATGACCGATGGCGAGAGATTGAGGACAAAAATCGAGAAGAGAAAGCCGATGGCTGCAGAAAGAAGGCTGAGGCGGCGGTCCGAGTGGCGGGAGGCTGAGCGCTCGAGAGACAGCTTCAGGAGGAAGACGAGGAGCTGGGCAGCGGAGATAAGAACGGCGGCAATTGGAATGACGACGGCAGTGAAGGATCCCGGCAGCAGCAGGAAGAGGCAGAGGACGAGGTTTGAGAGAGCGACGAAAGATGACAGGAAGGCTGAGCGGTAGGAGGAGAAGAAAAGGCGGGAGGGAAGCAGGGAATCGGTGAGGCGGATGCGGAATAGCTGCGCCTTGGACTCGTCGAAGGACGGCTGGGCATCCTTCGATCGGGGGCGTCTCTTGGGCTCGGAAAGGGCAGAGGCAGCAGCTCCAGGGCGGCGGAGGAGGGCCTTGGTGCCGTCGGAGGCGAGGAGAGAATCGGGGTGGATGTAGGTGTGAAGACCTTGAAGTGCGACGGCGGGGAGGTTGAGGAAATAGACAAGAAGGGAAGCGGTGGAGGATGCAGCAGCGTGGAAGAAGATGCCGGAATAGGGCATGGTCAACGGCGGCGACGGCGGCGTCGGCGCCGACGAGACTCGAGAGGGAGATGGATCGGGCCTCTGTGTTTGGATTCTGGCCAGCAGTAATTTTCAATTTCAAATCAAATTCGGTTTAAGCCTGCTTAAATTTTTAATTTATTTTTAAATTTAATTAAGTTTAATTACAAATTGTATTTTTTAATAAAATTATCTATTATATATATATTAAATATATTAAAATATAGTTTTATAAATTTACTTTCAAATTATATATATTTATAAGTTGATTTTTTTTAAATAAATTATAATAGTGTATTTATATATATATACACTATCTCAGCAATATTTTTAAATGAATTAAGTCAATTTTAAATCAAACAAAATATAATTAAATTTTAAGCAAATTTTGATTTTTCACATAAATTTACCATCCTAAGGAGAAATAGAGAAGAAATCAACTTACGTGTCTTGTTTTCTTCTCCTTTTATTTGGAGTACTGATTTGAAATCCTACATAAATATATGTGATAGATAGATAGGCTCTATAATATAACAAAAAAAATTCAATAATATCGATAGTATCTTATAGACATCCTCAAATACCCGTATCAAAACATTTCTAGTTAAGTAGTTAACACTTCTAGGAGAACTAAGAGCGGAGCCTTCTTCCTTAATCTTTTGTAACCGATGTAATTTTGAGATTTTGAATGATTCTCGCACGTAATATCGTTCCTACAATCGAACGTGTTTAGTGAACTCTTTAAGGCCCTTGGATCTAGGGGTGGCAATATATGATCCGACCCGTGAACCCGACCCGAACCTGACCCGAAAATTTCAGGTATGGGTCATGAATTTTGACTCATTTATTAAACGAGTCGGGTTCAGGTTGGGCATAATCGGGTCGGGTAGAGTTCGGGTTTGGCATTTATCAAAAAATACTCTGTAAATGAGTCGGGTTGACCCGCCAACCCGACCCATTTATTAATCGGGTCGGGTTCGGGTCATGAATTTTGACCCATTTAATAAATGGGTCGGGTTCGGGTTGAGGCTATTCGGGTTCAACCCGAACCTGACCCGCCGACCCATTTTGCCACCCCTACTTGGATCCTTGTAGGCGTCATGAGTTTTTTTTTTGAATCGAAGGATTTTTCATATGTATGAGATTTTTTTTGAGTTTGAAAATTGCTGGGCTTTGCTACTCGACCTATAATAGTTTAGAATAAGTTTATTTTGATTCTCTTTATCTTTTTTTTTTTTAGTGTTTTCTCTAATGCCATTGCTTTCTATCATGACTGAAGTTTTAGATTTGATCATGTCCCTAGATATTCTATCAAAAATATTTGAATATATGTTTATTTATTTATTTATAATATATATATATATATAATATCAAACATTAATAAAAGATATAAATGAGATGAGATTATTGTTAACATGAGAATCTGCAGCTACATCAGTGTTAATTATTCGATGATTATCTTTTATCCAAAAACAAAATAATATTGGTATCATATTTATAGATTTCACAATCATTTTTTAAATATTATAACGTGCATACTATGACTTTTTATATATTGCATTTTAGAAATTAAAAAAGCGTGTGGAGTGTAATATTTTATATTTATAGTGTAATATTTAAAAATAAATATATAATATGTAAATATAGTAGTATAGAGTATTATGTATGTAATACCACTTAATAAAATTATATCTCAATTTGATAATCATATTTATTTATTATATTAGGATTCGCACTGACGTATTTGGAGCGTACACTTAGAGTACATAAGTGGAGTGGGCATGCGACACTCTCGTGGCGTATACAACAGCAAGGCAAGCAATCCCCTAATTGAAGACCCCATTTGCTGTAAAAAAAAGAAAGTTTTCTTTAGCTCATTTAATGTATACCTAAATATCCCGCCCTATATTGAATCTTTCTCTAGTGAAATCTTCTTCAAGCCGCCTAGGTCATTTTCACGTAAAAATTTATATGTTCTTTTTCTTTGGTTTGATCTGGGAGTGCGCTTTTCTGCGTCAACATCAATCTCTGGACTTCAACAATCATTTTCTCTTAGACAACTTAGTTAAAGACTCGAACAAATTATTAAGCGATTAATCTCCTCCATGATTCGATGCTTTTTATTAATTACTAGACGTTACAACAGAATAAAAACTCACATTTAGTGGTTCCACTTTGTTCATTATTTGCAACTATAAATAGCACCATGCTCATTGAAAGGACGAAATGAAATTAGAGAAAATCATCCTAGCTAGGTTTGATACATGAATAGTCATACGTTTTCTCCTATCATATTTTATTAAAAAGTTTATATTTGTTATCCCAAAAAAGCTTTTTTGACAGGTGGCACCCCTGAATTCAACATTTACAGATGATACTCTATATTTTTATAGGCAGTACCCTCAAATTTACTTCTGTTGGAGGTGCCGTTTTTACGGGGTGTCACATATAAATATTTGACCTAGGAAGTGTCGCCTGTAAAAAAAAACTTTTTTAGAAATGACAAATATAAATTTCTCTATTTTACTCTCATGACACGTATTCTTTGGCCTTTATTACATCAATAATATCATTTTGATTAAGATATTTTTTTCCAAAATTAGTATGCATTCTAACTAGTCCATTTAGTCACATTAAAACCCAGACGTATCAAAATTTGTATTATTAGATAGCATGAAAATATCCCATGCTCCCTAGCTTTGCAATAACAGAGAAGGCAGCCATTCCCAATTTCATTAATGGCAAAGGAATTTCTCCTCTTCTATATCTCTACTTTAATTTTGACATAAATGATACAAAGGGAATCTCTAATTCATGTATTTTGAAAATAAATGGTTTATAAATTTTAATATTGTAAATTATTACTTACATTTGACTCGACAAAATTACATAACCATCACGAAAGTTAAAATGTAAATCAATCTGTCGTGCTCGTCCTCGAGCATTAATCCTCCTAAAGTTTGGATCTGCCACCTCTAGCGGGAAATGCTACTGATATTCGAACTAATGCATGACATGATCGGGGAGATGTCACTCAACAATTACTCAAGCTATAAGTGGCACCTGTGGTAAATAAATGGCTGATTCAACAGTACAAATAGTTGATAGAATACCTAAAAGATCAATAGTATATAGCGTTCATAACACCTGATTCTGTCGTAACATATCGATCTCATTACGATAAAATGAGAGCGTATAATATGATGGGTTACCAATAACACACCACCTATTAATATAGCGTATCACATGAGAAAGAGTTAGATATTTCAATTAAAAAATAAATTTAATATTAATGCAAAAATACTTGTAGCAACTAGCAATGGTAGAACATGTAGGTACGACAGCTCGAAATAACTTTCTGTACAGCTGTGCTAACACTGCAGATCCAAACGATAGGCCACCAAATCGTCCATAATTCTCAAGCATCATAAGCCTCTGAAGGTAAATCTTAGAGTCGAACGTATCGGATAATAGAAAACAGCCCTACATATATAAAATATACGCACGAACATGTCGTGTCAACTCCGGATTACTACATCTTCAGCAAAAAAAAAAATCCTTTTGTGATCATTTTATAGATACTATGCATAAATTTTTAGATTCATTTAATTTTTTTAGAAGCTTTTAGTACTAATTTATTCATATATTTCGAAAGAGTAACACAAGTTTTTATATAGAAACTCAAAAAAATAGAAAAACTTATGACAGCGTTAAATGTCAATTTTAAACATACTATGTACCAAAATATGTTACGAAGGAGAAGAAGAATATAATACGAGCGGAGGAGGAAAGTGAAAGTCGAGTAATGCCAAATCTCTAGTTTAGGAGGAGTTGGCCAATCCGAGATGTTGTCGAAATTTACTCGAAAATCTAATCCTCTGCATATTTCTTTCTCCTTCGTTTATGATATTGGGTGCACGGTAGAGTGAAATAAATAATTTATTTTTATATGTCGTAACCTCTCGAAATATACTTTCTTTTGGTCAAAGATGCAGGCTTCATTTGAGGCGAATATGTTTAAATTATTGTATTTATAAATATAATTTGATCATTATTTGTATTTTTTTTATTTATCAATGATTGATCGTATAGCTTTTCACTCAAATAAGGGTGTTAATATGGATCGAAGATTGAAAATCGATCGAAAATTGAATCGATTTTAAATCGAATTGAAATTGAATCGATCTAAATGAGCTGACTAACGAGCCAAAAGTTCGGCTAGGTAATAATTTCGAGCCAATTTTGAGCCGGGTATGCTCGGCTCGATCCAGCTCGAAATCGGCTTGAATTAAAATACATTTTATATTATAATACGTATATATAATATATGTATAATATATATATATATATATATGATAAATAGAGCCGATCTGGAGTCCGATCGAGTCGAGCTTACCTGACTTGAGATCAACTAAAAAAAAAGAGATTCGATTCATTTTCGAGCCGACTAGAAAATGAATCGAAATCGGCTCGAAGTCGAACTCAATGGAGCTCTAGTCGATTTCGATTAATCGAAATATAATCAATATGATTTTAAGTCGGTATTGACTTGACTCGAAATCGGATCGATAACAGCCCCTACTCTCAAACTTGACAGAAGTTTCCGGGCATTCAGAAACTTGAAAATGATATGAGAATATAATTGTTATTTAATTACGATTTTTTTTGTTAGCAAATTCCAAAATTGACCTTGGTTAGTTGAAGCAGGTCAAATTTTTTAGAAATATTTACTCACGTGCTATATCATTTATTTATGTATTACTCATTCATTCTTAATTAATTATATTATGCATAGTCAAAATATTATAAAGCTTACATACACACATTTGAGTTAAAACTCAGTCAAAATTTATTTTTAAAAAAAATATTTTATTAGTAAATCATTAAAATTATATTTTTACCCTTAATAGTACATTTTTTTTTCTTTCCCAATGCCACACTAAATCGTTGATTTATCCTAAAATCAATTCACATTGCGGATGTCTCATTTCATTGCCACCAGCTAAACATTAAGGTTTTAGGATTTTCAATCAACATATATTTATATATCCTTAAAATAATATGATGAACATCTCAGATTTTTTATAACCTAACTATAGTTAGATAATTAAAAAATTATGATTACTCGTTATAATAAAAATAAATTAAAGTATATGTATATAAAATTTTATAATATTTTGAGTGTGTATAGTGTAATTAATAAAAGATGAATAAGTAATACATAAATAAAATTAAATAGTGTGATATATAGGTAAATATTTCTTTTTTTAATGTTTAGTTAAAGTTCATTTTGGCCATAGCCCAAGCGTTCATTTATTAATTTAAAAAATAAAAATATTAAATAATACTTTTAATTTCAATAAATATAAAAAATTTAATATAAAAGTTTTATTTTATGTCATATTTTACATGATTTTTAATACATTAATAATCTCTATTTTATTTAAAATATATTTTTTAATATACCTAATTAATCTATTTTCATTATTACATTTAAAAAATTAAAATAATCATTTGATATTTGGATTGATATTTAATTCAAATTAAGCTCAAGTCAAGTTTATTAAGCGAACTCAAGAATCATATTTATGTCTCAATATTTTATCAAGCTGAGTTTGAGCTAAAGTAAAATTGGATCGATTCAAATTAAACTTGACTTAATTTTTTGTAAAATAAAAATAATATAATTTGTTTATATCATATAATTATTTATTACTTTCATAAATAAAATTTTAGTTGTATGCTGGGAAAACTTATGATTAACTCATATTTAAAATTCAATAAAAGTTGATTAAAATTTTTTCAAACATAATTTCAATTTGGGGAGATATTCAATTCAAGCCAACTTAAAATCGAATGTTAATCGGGTTGAGTCAGTTTGAATTCAAAATTAATTTGAGTTATAATCAATTTATAAATCAACGACTTAGGCTAGAACCATGTTTGACTCAACTTGAACTCAAATTTTTCTCAATTCTCACCCCTACTTACTGTGCTACTTGGTTTAGGGCCAAATTCACTTAGGGAGTGTTTAGTTCAATATTATCTTAATGTTATGTTATATTATGTTATTTAGAGAAGACAATTGTTTGATTTAATGACATCTATAAATAATCTTCTATTAGACGATAAAATTATTAATTAAAAGATGACATTTAAATTACATAACATAACACCAAGATAACAACGAACCAAACGCCCCTTTAAACTCCTAAAGTAAATGTCCAATAATTTTTCACATCATACCTAATTTCAATACTAAAAATTAATTTTATTTTACATCTTATATAAATTTTAATTTTAAAAAAATAATTTTATTTCACAATTAGATATATTTTAATAAAATAATTAATTTATAAATCTCAATATTAAAATATTTTTATCTTATATTTACATTAAAATATTTTTTTTCTTTTTTATACTCAAAATAATTAAAACTTTCTCAAATCCTCCACCTATTAATATCCCCAAAATCTTGTTAGAAGAATCCTAAATGAATTGTTCCCAGCAAAGCTTTAAAACTCAGTAAGTCGAGATTACTGAAATTCAGTAGTTTCAAATTGGTTTTGATCAAAATCGATCTGAAAAAGTTATCGAATTTAGGTTTCAGTCGTAGTTTTGGACAAATTTCAGTCAAAACTACCGAAACTCGATTGAAATTTGGTCAAAACTATCGAAACTCTTTTTTTTTTAAAAAAATTAATAATTATTATTAATAAATTTAATTTAAATTTATAAAGTTCAAATAATTCATAAAAAAATCAAAACTATCATACTAAAATTATCAAAATTATCGGAAACAAATCGAAACGTTGGCTCCAGTAAACTGAAAAATTCTTCGGTCCCCCACCGGGCCCACCAATAAAATAAAAAGTAAAATAAAAATAAAAATAAAAATCCATCCAGCTTTCCCACAATCAACAAAAAAAAATTCCTCCTTTCCAGCGGGCACAAAAATATCTCGCCTCTCTGCAGGAGATACTCGTAGATCTCTCCTTCCTGTCTAGAAAAAGAAGCGGCAAGAGCAGCAGCCGGGAAGGAGCACCGAAGGACGGCAATGGACTCCGGCGAGATGGTAGGAGGAGCGTGGACGGAGGAGCGGCACAACATGTACCTCAGCTGGCTTGAGGCGAACTTCGTTCGGCAGTTGTTCCGCCGGCGGCGAGGCTTCGTCTCTGTTGCAATAGAGACGAGCAACGGAGGATTTGGGCCGCCGCCTGACCTCCGGCTGGACCGTTTCGTGCCGGACAGCGCCACCGAGTCGACTCGCCCGATTCATGGTGGGAGATCTGGCGGCGGCGGCGGGGCTGTGAAGGCTTCCGCTGGAGGTGATTGACTGGATATTTACTTTTTTTATATTGGGCAAATTATTGATAGGTCCATATAGTTTATCAATTATAATATTTTGATTCATTTTTTTTAAATCCTTCACGTTCATTATTTGAAATTATAAATTTTATGAAGCAAAATGAAGGATTTTAAGAAAAATAGATTAAAATATTATTATAAAAAAATGTTAAAATTTATCAGTAATTTGTCCCTTCTTTATTATAAAAGCAGCCCTATCTTGACTTTTGTTTAAGTGAGAATTATTTTCTTATATTATTTTTCTTAATGATGTGACGTCTCATAAATTTTTATTCACTCTGATTCTGAAGTTGCGGTTGTGTGATCTTGAAGATCTAAATTTGAATAAAAAAAAATTTATTTTATAAAATTGATAGAAAAAAAAAAATTTAATATTGAGAGTTGTAGGATGTGAAATAAAATTAATTTTAAAGTTAAAATTCATGTTGTATTTGAAATAAAGTTGATTTTTAAGTTTAAAATTTGTGTTATATAATAAATTTAAAATATTATTAAAAAAATATTTTACCTCTTTTTGAAGTTCTTGCTAAACACGCCCTAATGAGCATAATAAATCAAAATTTTAAAACTTAGTTATTTCGATTTTAGTTATAAATTAAAAGTATTCTTTTTAACTGTTTTAACAATTTCAGTAGTGTAGTTTGTTGGTTTTAGCATTTATGATTACTACAAATTTTACATTTTGATAAAAAAAATCTAATTCATGAAAATTTTTCTTAAAGTTTTTAAAATTTCAATTAAAACTTGAAAGTTTAATCGAAATTCTCCATTTTTGATTGAAACCAACAAAATGCCTTCTTTTTAGATAAGTGTTTGTAGAAATCAATCTAAAACTATTAAAACTAAAAGATTTTATCGCAAATTTGGAAGATTAAGTAAGAAAAGCATCAAAAGTAATTTGCAATGAATTTCTTTAAGGATAAAAATAATTTGTCAGTTTAGTTATTGGTTTTCAAAAATCTTTAATTTTATTATCTCTTTTGTTAGTCGGCAATCAATTATCTCAATTTTGAATTTAATATCGTTACGATAAATCAAAATGAAATAATGTAGAAGCATGTTTCTGTTTTTTTCCCCATGAAAATCTGATGACTGACAATTTAGGATGGGTAACATCATTTGATTTATTTTTTGCAATATATGATGAAAACCCACTGCTATAGCTAGATAAAACATTATTATTATTATTTAAATTGTTGTTTAATGTAGTGTTTAATTTGAAGATAAAGCATATTAAATAAAAGTATCACTATATAAATGATCAGTGAAAATCATTGATTATAGAAATCCAGCTGACATACTTATCAACGTAGTTTCTATAAAGAAATTTTGACTGTGTAGTGCCTCGAGTTGCCTTTATGTTAATTGATATATGGAGATAATGTTGCGTTAGTAAGGATATGATAGATTGTTGAAGAAACTGGCCACAAAGTTAAGTACTGGACTTCGATCATGAATATCAGTCTCTAAGTAGGGGATTGATACATGTATGGAGCCTGGAGCTTCTTATAACATCAGTTTGATGAATGATGAATCGCAGATGGTCAGGTGTGTTAGAATTCAGCAATAGCAAATTAAACCTAGTAGACTGTCAGATCTGATCTTTAAAAAAATAATCTGTTGGTGCATGCAGTGAAGCATAAAATATTTGTTACTTCAAGTGTTGAAGCTTGTTACATGATTTTTTTAACTCGAGCTTTAGATGGATGGATTAGAATCTAAAAGTTTTTATCTTAGTCAATTAAAAACTGAATATATGAAATGCACATTTATTCAAGAAAGAAATACTTATATTGGAAATGTGACAATTGATGATCAAATTATCAAAAAAAGTGAGTACTTTAGATACTTTGGATCAATTATTCAAAATGATGGTAAAATAGATAGTAACGTTATTAGTAGAATTCAAACAAGATAAAATGAAGAAATGCTTCTGGTATGTTATTAGCTGAATGCTAGCTTGTAAAGAGAAAACATACAAATAAAATAAATATTATAGAAATAAGGATGCTAAGGTGAACGTGTGGATATACACGAAAGGATAAAATGAGGAATGAGTATATCCGAAAGAAAGTTAGTGTTGCATTAATTGAGGATAAATTTAAAGAAAATCAGCTTAAATGATCTAGACATATAAATTGTAGGTTGATTGAAGCTTCAGTCAGAAAAATAGAGCTATTGGATCTTACCCATGTACAAAGAGGAATAGAGAGACCAAAGAAGACAGCAAGAAACTATAAGAAGTGATCTTAGTTACTTAGACTTAGATAAAAATTTGGTACTTGATGTAGCACAATGAAAATAAAAGATTTATATAGTCAATCTCATCTAGTGATATTAAAGCTTGATTGATTGTTGTTGTTGCTATTGTTTCTCTTTTATATCTAAGTCCAATCATATAATTTCTGATACAGGAGGTTATTCTATATTATAAGAGAGTTAGGGTGTGATTTCTTGCAATCATTCTCTAGTTTGTCCACTATCTAATTGATTATGTAATTATTAGTATTTGGTGTCTATTTACTAGCAGCAGTGCCCTTCTTAAAAACTTAATCATGAGGTCTATTCATCACTAATGGTCAATCTGATCTTTTGTTTAGGTCAATTTATTGTTACTATTTCTAAAATGCAATTAATCATTAACTTATAGAGGAAATCAACTTCGAAAGGAAAGTTCGAAAAAGGCGAGATTGTTGTGTACTCCTACGAGAAAGTGTTAAAGGAAGAATGAAAGAATAATGATCAAAATAAGAGAAAGAAAAATTTAAGGTAATTCAGAAAAGTCATCTACATCCACTGGTCAGTGTGACCAAAGGATTCTACTAGAAATGAGGAAAGGGGATCGCCGATGGCGAATTACAAAAATTCTCTCTCTATTACAAGGGAATGAAGAGGGTTTCCTTATCTCTTAACTGGCTCCCCACTGGTTTTTGTCCTTCTCTTCAATGATAAAAGGAATATATTTATAGGTATTTGTATGACAAGTTAGCAGGAACTGAATGAATATTAGCCTTTGACTGTCAGAGCGAAGTGAACATTATGGCTTTTGCAGTGAAAGTAGTGCTTTGATAGTCAATGGGCTAGAAGTTTGTAGAATTGTACCATGTATTTGTCTTAGACCTAATTTACTGTAAATACAATGATAGTAAATGATTCTTAACATTGAGACATATTCCGCCACAAGAGATATATGATGACTTAGTAAGAGAAAGTTGAGTAGTGAAACAGGAGCAAGTGGATAAGCTGAATTGCCCTTCTAATATTCAAGTGAAGGGGATGTCTGGTACTCATGCGGGCTAATAAGGAGTCGTACCCGTAAGGAATTTGTTGACTGAGCTTTCTGATAGAAACGGTGATGCGCTTAATGATTTATTTCTCATCTAAATGATGTTGTAAGAATGTCATGCTTCACCCACCTATCTTGGATCGACTTAAAATTTAATGCCAAATATAACATCAGAATTTTTCAACTGATTTCTTTAACTTATTTGTAACCCTTCCTATTCTTACTATTGCTGACATTAAAATATTATTAGTTATTTTACCTTAAAAATTTAATATGAAATATATTAGTTTAGGACTTTTTTGATACTTACACTATTTTAATCATAATAAAGATCAAAATAATTATTTTATTATAAAAAAATAATATTAAATTAATTTTTATCATATCTTATATAATTTTAATATAAAAATTCTATCTTATTTTATACTATATAATTTTAATATATTATTCAATTTTATTTCATATCCTACATAACTTTTAATATAACTAATTTATTTTTCATTATATCTTAAGGCAAGCTCATAATTTTTATGGTACGATCAAATTGAGCTCTTTGCCAAACAGAATAACTCATCATCATAATTGTTCTGATTCCAAATTTCCCGCGTAAAAGAAATGAGCAAGAGTTCTAGAATACTATTCTCAAATTTATAATAATTATATCGTGATAAGAATTGATTTATTGCTCTGTTTATGGTCTAATCGGTGGACCAGTTATCAAATTGATTTATAAAGTTTAAAAAGATAAATATTATCTAACAAAAAAAATAGCAACAAATATTTAAAATAACAAACTTAAATTCATTATATTAATGTATTGCTATTACTAAATAGTAAATATTGTATAAAATATGTTAGTTTATTATTATTTAGTGTATTCTAATGTCTTGTCTTGGCATTGAACTAAGTTGGATGAGATGTCAGTTCACAATCAGATCAGTCGGACAAAGCGGTCTGATTTAACTTTTACAACACTCTATTCTTTCGGCCCTGTTTGGCGTGAGGATCAAAACATGATCAAAATAGAACCAAAATGGTACTAATTTAAAAAATAATAATAATAATAATAAATAATTTTTTAAAATCATTCTACACAAATTAAAATATAAAAAATATTATTTTACTTTACATACTCAATAATTTAAAATAAAAATATCAACTTTATTTCACATTCTAGACCAAAATATTCAAATCAAGTATTTTGATCGAAGATGTGAAATAAAGTTTATATTTTTATTAAAAATTATTGAGTATGTGAAGTAAAATATTTTTTTATATTAAAATTTGTGTAGAATAATTAAAATAGTTTATTTATTATTATTATTGTTATTTTTAAACTAGTACTATTTTGGTCCTGTTTTGGTCCTCGCGCCAAACAGGGCAGTTTTTATTACCTACATAAATTTTTAAGGTATCAGTCGTAAAAGAATCTAATAAAAAAAGGGAAAGATCTAAGATGTGAAACCCTAATTGGCACTCCCTTAAGGCATCATGTGGTTTGAACTTTTTTTTATACGAAAAAAAAATATATTTTATTTTTAAATTTAATGAAAAAAATTATTTAAATATTAAAAAATATATAAAATGTGAAATAATTTTAATTTTAATATTTATATTTGTGTTGGATGTGAAATAAGTTGCAAATTATTTCAAAGTTGATGGTAAAATTTATAGTAACTTCAAATACTTAATTGTAAAAAGTTTTTCTATTCAAACATAATTGCATAAAATTTCATCATTTAAAATAAAAGAATTGTCTATAGATTTGTCAATTAAACAACCAATAAATTGATATTTTTTAAATTATTCATTCATTAAATTATTAATTAGATTTACAACAATGTTTTTCATCTTATACTCGGTACAAAGATAAAAATTATGCTTAAATTAGTCTTTATTTTTCGTCCTAAGAAATCATTAAAAAAAGTTGCCATTAATATTTTTAGAAGTATAATTTATTTAAACATTCTAGACTTCTAATTATTTTCTTTTAAAATTTGTCAAATAAGTCTAAACTTGGAGTAAAAATTATAATTTTATTAATAATTACGAAATTTTAATGAAAATATTTAATGAGAGGTTTAAAATTTTGGTATAATTATTTTCAAAAAAAATTTGGTATAATTACTTTTGCTCAGAAAATATAAATAATTACACATTTAGTATTGCCAAATTAAATATATAATTTGGTAAAAAAAAGAGGACTTACACGTAAATTCTTGTGAATCACATATTACCTATCATTTTTAATAATATTATTACTTTTCTTTTTGAGAGTTAGTTTATAATATTTATGTGTTTTGCTATAAAATTATAAATATTTAAGAGGCATTTAGTTTAATATTATCTAAAAATAATATTTTTTTAATTTAATGATATTTATAAATAATTCTGATATAAAATTATTAGTCAATGAATCAAATGCGTCCTTAACTTAAAGTACATTTAAAAATTAAGAGAATTTATTAATATCACCTCTAAAACTGTTCATATTACTCATTAAACTATCAAAACTTTATATTTACATTTAAAATCATCATGTATCACAAGTATTAATTATTAAACCACTAAAGCACTCTACTTATATTTAAAATTCTTAAAATAGCACAAATATATTACTTACTAAACACCAAATCTGCTTATTTACTTCTAAAATCCCAAAAGATATCGTATGTTAAATTTTTAAAAAATAATCGTACAAAATTTTACTTTTTTAAAAAAAATCGAGTTCACAAGTTAGTTTGTAGTAACTGATCACTTTTTGATTCGATTCATTGAAGCTTGACTTACACCTCATTTATTTATTACATATGTCAAGTCTTAAGATCTATATACGACCAATTTACTAAATAAATTATATGATTGACTACATCGTGTTTATTATGATTTTAGTTATAAAAATTTAATAAATTTTTATATTTTTATTTAACATATCAGGGTTCCACCAATTGAGGATAAACTTAAATAAAATCGGCCTAGATGATTTGGACATATAAATCGTAGGTCGATTGAAGTTCCAGTTGAAAAAATTAAGTTATTAGATTTTGCTGATGTACAAAGAGGAAGAGAAAAACTAAAGAAGATATGACAAAAATCTATAAAGAGTGATTTTAATTACTTAAACTTAGATAAAAATTTGTTAATTGATAGAGCGCAATGAAAATAAATAATTCATGTAATTGATCCCACATAATGAGATTAAGGTTTGGTTTTTATTGTTGTTATTATATAATCAAAATTTTAATTGAAAATAAAATAAAATAAAATAAAATAAAATTATGTAATATATTTAATAATTAATATTAAATAATTAAAAGTAAATTGATGATAAGTTCTTACATTTTATCAATAATTATATTTTGGTTTATGCTTTTCAAAATTCTTCACTTTAACCTCTAAATTAAAAATATAGGAACTTATCTATTACATTCTTATTTTTCTTTACTTTTAGAATCCTATTTTAAATTTTAAAAATTTAATTGAAGAAATTAAAATAATGTGAAGAATTTGGTAAAAGATTTCAATAAACTTGGACCAAAGTGTAATATGAATAAATTGTAAGAAGGTATCAAAATTTGTCTTAAAATTAATACTAATAACATAAAATAAGTATTAATTTTAATATACTAGTCTCTTACATGAATTATAATTGGATTGACTAGTTTATAACTCAGGCCTATATGCCATATAATTTTAATAAATATGTTGGATCAAAAAATTGGTTAACTCTAATACTATCAATCGACTCGAATATTTTTAAATAAATAGAATATTTTAAAAATATTTTTTAATATTTAACAAATGATAAATTTGAGTATTTTAAATATAATAGAGAGCTTTAGGCATAGTAGGTAATATTTATGATACTTTAACGGTTTTAATTATAAATAAAAATCTATAATAAAAAAGGGCAAATTATGCCCAGATCTTTGAGTTTAACGCTTAATATCGCACATGTCTACATTTTTAAAATTATAATATTGGGTCTCTGAGTTTTAATAAATTATCAAATGGGTCCTTTTTAATTTTTTTTATAATTAAAATTTTTTTAAAATTACTGTTTAACCTCTGCCCTGCTCTCTCTCCTCTTGATCCGCGCACGCGAGCAGGCCGCGGCCTTCGACGGGTTGTGCTGGCGCCGTGCGCGTGTCAGATCTGGAGGAGAAAGAGGGACAGGGGTAAAACAGTAATTTTCAAAAATTTTAATTATAAAAAATAAAGGACTCATTTGATAATTTATTAAACCTCAGGATCTCGATATTATAATTTTAAAAATGTAGATCTGTGTGATATTAAGTATTAAACTCAAGGACCTGAGCATAATTACCCTAAAAAAATTATAAATAGAAATCTTCGAGGTTTTGATGAAGAATATTTGAATTTTTAAATGTAAATAGAAAGTTTGGCATTTGAACGAGTAATATAAATATAATATAAAAGATTTTTTTAGTTTTTTTTAATGTTAATATAAAAGATTTTGGAGTGAGATGGGATGATCCCCAGATGATAATCTGGAAAAGATCTCCGGCTTCTCTGAGCCACCGGAAAATCTCGCCGCTCCCTGTTCTACTACCTCGCCGACATTACCAAGTGCGTCTCCATTTTTCTCTTTTAGGATTCAATTTGTTCGATCTTTTGAGCAGCCTCGCTGGTATCGGGCTTAGGGTCTAAGATTTCCATGATTGTTTAACTGTGGAATCGTATTGCTGTTCTTTCAAGCGGATGGTGAATGCGCCGGCTTGTTATTCTTTAGGCATTCGTAGCTTGCGAGCTGCTATACTCCCGAGATGCTGCGTATTTGAGGGAGATGTGGCTAGGGTTAGGTTTTGCGTCTATCCCAGCTTTGAAGCTTGGTGGGAAGAATGCAAAGGAGGGTTAGGGTTTTCATTTGCCTTCACGAGCAGATCTGCCATAAAGTTGAGTTATTGTGAGTAGGATCTACTTGAAATCAAAGTTCTTTTTGAGTTGTGTTTGGTTTGATTTCAATGAATTTTATTTGTGTGTGTTTATATATATTAAGAGTGATTATGTAGTGAGGTCTCAGAGCATTTGAGTATATATTTGGTGGGCTGTGGTGTTCATGGATACAGATGTCATTGACTGGAATCTTGGCGCTGTAAATATTGGAAAAGGCTGAAGGGTATTGCTGTAACCTGGAGGTTCAGTTGGAGCTCTAAATCGAAGAAAAATTGAAAGGTAGAAGAGTCAATTTAACTTCCTGAAAGGTGGTATATTTAGGCATGGTATTATAATAAAATAAAATAGTGCTAGTACAAAAATCAATCATGTGACGCCTGTGGCCGAAACGGGCCGGGAGTGGTGATGTCCTAAGAGAAAGGAATCACTGAGACATAGTGCGGCTCTTAGCAGGCTTCTAGGCCAAGTAATAGGTGATGAGAGGGGCACAGGAATGAATCGTCTCACATCGGAAAGGGAGGAAGCTCCTGAGCTGTATAAATAGATAACGTGATCTCAAATGGTAGATGCATCTTTTAGGGCAAAATCATGTGATTAATGATGGAAAACTCTATGGTTAAACGTGCTTGGGCTTGAGTAGCACTGGGATGGGTGATCTCCTGGGAAGTTCTCAAGTCACGTAGTTTTTTTAAAACCAAAACGAATAATATCTCTACATTGAGATCACAGGATGTTACAAATCAATATTTCTTTTGAGGAAGCTAATTGATTTGGAGTCAAATGCCTTCGACCCATGCCTTCCCCCACCCGCCAACTTCGGGTGATCCACAACTGCCGGTTAGCGGGTGTTGCTCAGTGGCAAGTCCCAACAGGGGTTTATTTAATAAGCTCATTTATTGGACCTGGATGTATTTTTTCATGAAAAATATTCCAGTAAGTATTTTTGTTGTTTTTGCTATTTGGAAGGGTTCCAAGTGCAGAAATCAATTGGAAGCAAGGAACTGATGTGTCTTTTGGGCTAGAATTGAGATTGATGGGATGATCTTAGTTTGGGGTCTCTTAATTTTCATCTCTGTTCTTCATTCCTCATATATATTCGCCTGTGTTTATGTATTCGTTCATCCTTTTGTTGAATCTTATATTTCTTTTTTACTCTCCTTAGATTATATGTTGTTTTATGTTCTAATCGTGTACTTGTCTAAATTGTCTAATTCACATCATTTATTCACTGTTTTTTCATTCTATTTTTCTGAAATTATAAATTAATGTTGAGATATTTCTCTATTTAATGCATCTTCACTACGTGTGGTAGTAGATCGTATTTCTGATTATTATTGAAATGAATCATGTTATATGTTAGTAGCATGGTATTGCACCTTCATGTGGCAAATTTCCTCCACTTAGTAAACTCCTAGAATATTTTTGTGAAGATTAATTTGCATTCAATTGTATTATACTTAGAGGCCATTTTGTTCAATGTTATTTTGATGTGACATTATGTTATCTAGAAAAAGCAACTGTTTGGTTTAATGACATCTATAAATAATATTCTATTAGATTATAAAATTATTAATTAAAAGATAACATCTAGATATCATGATGTCTAGATTACATAATATAACACTAAAATAACAACGAACCAAACGTCCCCTTAGATTAATCTATTAGTCAAAAGATAAAACTCTCATATACTCACATCACACTTTCTTTCTCTTTCTCTCTTCCTCCCTCTCTTTGTTCTATCAATATATCCATGTACTCCTAAAAAACTCGGGAACAAAGAGAGTGGAAGATGGGAAGAATTGAAAATTTATTATGGGCATTCTAGTCATTATAAAATTCTAAAAACAAAAAAGTTTGGTCATGTGCTCATGACAAACAAATGAGAATATTTTTTTGAAAGGTCTTGCATTAAATAATTTGAAATCAATCTCAAGGACCAATTTAAAAACTTAAATCACAAGCTTGTGTGATATTATTTCATAATTTCAAGAATTTGGATGGTAGTTGTTGTATTATCTATTAAATGTTTTTCTAATAATCATATTATGTATTAAACATTTGATTCATACTATTTATGTATGTGCATATAAATTTTAGGGGTTTTTACATACAGGATATGAAATTTATACGAAATTACATACTTTACCATCAATTCATAAATATTATCACTATCACACCATATTCATTTAAATTTTGCGCATTTCACATATTTCACATGATATTCTTTGATGGTGAACTTCACATTTCTAAATTGACCTTGATCTTAACTATATTATTAATATATTAATTAAATACTATAAATAAATTAATTTATATAAATAATAATTTAAATATTTATGAATTTATGTATTTTAATTTATTTATTCTATTTAAAATTTCTAATTAGGGTGCCAAATTTAAATTCATGACTATAATTTTTAATTGAAGTAAGAAAATTGATGTGTTTATAGTAAAAATTAAAAATATATATTAGAATTTAAATATTAATGAATTTATGCATTTTAATTTACATATAATATTATAAAGTAAATGAAATATGTGAAATATGTGAAATGCGTAAAATTTAAATGAATATAGTGTGATAGTAGTAATATTTACGAATTGATGGAGAAATGCGTAATTTCATGTAAATTTCATGTCCTGTGTATAAAAATTCCTAAATTTTAAAGTGTAGTTTTGTTATAGATGTTAAAAGTAATGTGTTGTTTGTGCAATTCATTAATTATCAATTATTCTACATGTCATGTAATGTTAGTATTCTTGCATAATTTTTTGTGAAATGTTGTATTGTGAGGAGCTTTAAATCAAGATTTTGAAAATTGGATCAAACTTATAATTGGTAGAATGAAAGTTAAAAAATTTTAATAGGGTTTATATTGGAGTCTCACTATAATGATTTAATGATTTAATATATATTTATAAAATATAAGTTTTTAAAATAATAATAATAATTAATATAGTACATAAATGTATGGTGACATGAAAAAAATAAAATTTAGCAACATTAATTTTTTAAGATTATTAAATAATAAAATATTAATATATTTAAAAAAAAATAAAAATTAAATAGCAATAGTTTAGATGTTAATTTTATAAATATTAAATAATGAGATTTAGTTTAAAAAATTAATTAAATAAATATAAAATAAAAATAAGGTTAAATTTTACACTCAGGTCCTTGAATTTAAGGCTTAATAATGCATAATTTCACGTTTTTAAAATTATAACATCGGGTTCTTTGAGTTTTTATTAAATTATCAAATGAGTTTTTTTTTATTTTTTTATTATTAAAATTTTTTAAAATTCTAATTATATCTCTCCTTTCTCTCCTCCCCCCTCTCTCTCTCTCTCCTGCCGGTCCCCCCGCAATTGCGGCCATCCCTGAGGTCTCGCATGGGGCGTGGGATCCGCTGACAACCACAACCGTCCCTGCAGTCTTTACGTATCAAGCTATTTCTTATTTAATTATTTTTACTTTTGGGTTTCGATTTTTTGGCTTATGCATCAGATGTCTTTTTCAGATATTGGATGTTGTAGCATTCTAGCCCTCAACGGCAACAAAATCATAGCCCTCAATGGCAAGTTGGGGATCATCATTTTCTAAATTTAAACTAAGATAGAGATATAAACGCAACAAGAAATTAAATTTAATGTCAATTGTCGCATGTCAAATATTTTATCTCAAAATTTTATTTCACAAAGCCAAGATTCGACTATTTTACAAGTTCGTACACTTATTATTGTGTTGATCCAGATATAACTCATTTGTGCTAGCCCTCAAGGCTACCTAATAATTCTCAAGAAGTAATCATTGTTTTGTTATAGTAAATCATCTCAAATGGAATAATAAAATGCTTAATTAATCACCATTTCAAATAAAATATTATACCAATGCATAAACAATTAAAAACTTACCTTATTATTTGCATCACAATGATAGCTCACAAGTCAATCAACTACTTAATAATAAATTTGATATTTTATAGTCACTAGGGTGTGTTTGTTTGTAAGGTTAAATTTAAGAAGGTTAAAATTAAATTTAGATAGAGATATTTTTTTATTGAAAGTTGTGAATGATGAAAATAAAATTAGTTATTATATTGAGATATGTGAGGGATGTGATATAAAGTTAGTTATTATGTTGGAATATGTGAGGGATGTGATATAAGTTAGTTATTATTTTAGTAATATGTGTAGGATGTGAAATAAATTTAATTTTTTAATATTTAAATTTTATGTGTGATGTGATATGCCTGGTTAAAATTAAACCAAGTTAATTTTAAACTCCTAGGCAAACAGGGCCTTAAAGTAATAAAATTTTATCATTTGCTCTTAAGTATCATAATTCAATATATATAGTTTTTTAATAAATCTAAATATACTCTCACATCTACTTTCGCCTAATTAAAAATATTATGATACAATTCTGTTCAAAGTCAATTCCAAATATAAGCATTATAGTAAATTAAGTAATCTATTATTCTGCAAGTTTTCATTCATTTTATTGTTCATTTGATCAAGATATCTATCACAAAAAGCAATATATGTTTTTGAAATAAATTCTCATATTTTAACTCTAATTTTACTCAATTAAAACATATATTAAATGACATTTTCTATTCAAGCATCAAATATCAATATTATAGAGCATGAAGTAAACCACAATCTGCAAAATTTTACATCATTTAGAATTCATTTAGGAGGCATTTGGTTCAATGTTATCTTGATGTTATGTTATCTAGAGAAAGCAGTTGTTTGGTTTAATGATATCTACAAAAAATCTCTTATTAGATTATAAAATTATTAGTTAAAAGACGATATCTAGATGTCATGACATCTATATTACATAATATTAAGAAAATATCAAATCAAACGCCCCCCTTAGTAGGGCTAATCTCCCCTAAACGATAACCCAATAGAATTTTGAGAAAAATTGTTAGCTTAGATTCAAAGCCATCAAATCTAACATTTAATTCAAGATCAATTATAAGTTTGAACACAAAAGTTATAACTAACATATTAAACTAAGCTTCTACTAAATTTTATTTAAATTAAATATCATTTGATATACTAAATTTTGTTATAATCTAGACCTTAGATTTCTGTCTAAATTACAGAAAATTGATTCTAAATATCAATTTAAACTCTAAGAAAACTACTAAAATCTATCCATATGAAAATATATAAGATGTCATTTTAAAGCTTTAGAAGTCTTTTAAATAGCAAATAAAACTTAATCTGATTTTATTTGATACAAAATTTTCCCTTTATGCTAGTTAGAAAATTATTCACTTCTAATAGTTTAAATTCAAGGGTTAATTAGTCCATCTTAAAGTCAAAATTACATAAACATATAACTAAAAAATTTGTAATAGACGTCATCATCTACAATATATTTAAATTTAAAAAAAAAAAAAACAGACATGATTTGCCTACCTTATGAGACAAGCAAAAAAGAATGCCCAAATCTGACTCTTCTTCTTCCAACCCAATATGCAAAGCCACCATGTCCCCCAAATTCTCATCATGTATAAGACGTCATCATCTACCTTCTATTTGGTTGGAGGAGAAAAAGATGATTTGAAAAATTTTTGTGAAAAATTTTAAAAAAATATGTATGATATGAAATAAAGTGAGTTAGTTATATTAAAAATTATGTTAGATGTGAAATAAAGTGATTGTTTAATATTGAAATTTGTGTTGGATGAGATATAAAATAATTTTTAATTTTTTTTAAATAAATTTAAGATTTTGGCCATAGTTAAAATATTTTTTCTTTCACTCCTAATGATGCCGGTACAAAAAGCCCCAAATTGAACATGAAGATGATTGCTTGAGATGGAGGTAAAGCCTAGCTTGGATTGAAGATTACGACTAAATTTTTCTTCTTCTTCCTTCTCACTCTCTTTCTTTAAGCTTTGTTTGGTAATAAGAAAAAAAAGAAGATTTGATTAGAATTTTTAGTCATTTTTGAAAAATATGTATGATGTGAAATAAAGTAAGTTGGTTATATTAAAAATTATGTAGGATGTGAAATAAAGTTGATTGATTTATTGAAAATTGTGTTGGATGTGAAATTAAGTGATTGTTTAATGTTGGAATTTGTGTGAGATGAGATATAAAATAATTTTTTAAATTTTTTTAAAATAAATTTAAGATTTTAGCCATGGCTAATTTTAGCCATGATTTTTAGCCCATTACCAAATAGGGTCTTTTAAGTACAAATTGAAGGAGAGAAGAGGCTGGTAGTAGAATTAAAAAAAATGAACATTTAACATCACAATATAATTCTTAATTTAATATTCTAGAATGAAAATTTGCAAGAATCCATCTTAGAATTGAATTTTAAAAAAAATTAAATTATAATGATGGGAAGAAAATACTTTAAATTTCTATATTTTAACACTCATCTAAATCAAGTCTATTCGATTCTACTAGACCTATACAGTAGACTCTCGAACTTAATCATGAAATTGGTTATGTATATTTTAAGAATCAGAGTTATTTCAAACTAATTTAAACCAAATCTAAGTTCATAGGTTTAGTTCTGGGTCGGTTCTTGATGATTCTTTGGATACGAATGCACACCCTAATAAAGTACCAACTTGCTGAGATAATGAAGAATTGTTTGGTGAGATTAGGGGTGTTAAAATATCCGAAACTCGAAATTCGCTCGGAACTCGTTTGATTTTTGAATCGACTCGAAATCGGTTTGAAAATTTTGAATCGAATTATGAGCTAAGGATTTTGGGTCGAAATTATATGTATAGCATAAATAATATTAATATATAATATAAATATTTATTTAAATAAAATATTATTATATATGATTTAGTTAGTAGTTTAGTGGTAGAGTGGATGAGATTTAAGGTTTATGTTTCTCAAGGTCTACGGATAAAATTCTCTTGAACACATAATATTTTTATATTTTTTTCTCGAAATCGAGTCATTTTGAGTTGAGCTGAACTCAAAATTTTTAATTCGAGTTGACTTTAACTAGCTCAAAATCGGTCCGATAACCGCCATGGGGAAGAAGTTAAAGGCAGGTGAAGGTGGAGGGGTCCACCATGGTTGATTGTCTTGAGTCTTTGCTCCATTCTATCCCTATGTCAGTATCTCATTATATGGGATAGAGAATGATGGAGGCAACTAGCCATTGGCTTTCATTGATAATCATAAGAGCTTTTTACTTTTTGATCCCTGATTGTAAGATGCTTTTTCATATTGGTTTTTTAATTATTTCACTTTAGTCCTTGAAGTTCATATTTTAATTTCAACATTTTTTTCTTTCTTAAATTCTAATATGAGAATTACATCTAGCAAGTCATTGTATGAAGAATGTAAAGATTAAATTCATGTGTTTTATTTGGTTAGTTTAGGCACTGTTTGGCGCGAGTACTAAAATGAGGACCGAAATAGTATTAGTTTAAAAAATAATAATAATAATAATAAATAAAAAAATTTAATCATTTTATATAAATTTTAATATAAAAAATATTATTTTACTTCACATACTCAATAATTTTTAATAAAAATATTAATTTTATTTCACATCTTAAATCAAAATACTCAATTCAAATATTTTGGTCTAAGATGTAAAATAAAATTGATATTTTTATTGAAAATTATCGAGTATGTGAAATAAAATAATGTTTTTTCATATTAGAGTTTGTGTAGAATGATTAAAAAAATTATTTATTATTATTATTATTATTATTTAAACTAGTACTAATTTATTATTATTAGTTTTATTCTAAATTAGTTTAGAGTAAGAATAAATGTCATTTTAATTAATGCATAAAGATTAAAGAATATCCTTTATATTTTTATGGATTCTATCAAACGTTGATAAACTAAATATATAAGTGATACTCAAGGAATTTTTTTATTGAAAAAAAAATATTGAGAAAATAATTGAAATGAAGTAATTCAATATTTGTAAGATATAAAAGAAATTAATAATAAAAAAAGACCTTTGAACTTCAATGATCTAACTAGTAATTTATTGATATTTAATTTCTTCTTCCATTTGATTTTTTTTTTTTAGTTTGCTTCGCTCTGACTCGTGGGTACTATAAAATTATAGGAATAACAGTGAAAAATATATTCAATCTCCAAGTTAATATAATATCAAAAAAAATGTCTAAGTTAATATTCTTTAATTAATTTCAAAAACATTTTCATGTAGTAATTTCATTTATATTTGATTAATTTCAAAAACATTCTGATTATTTTATGATTATTTCTTTCAATTTCTTCAATCTGGTCTGAAACATGCATGCACTATCTCTTTTTATATTTGGCCTTATATTTGTTGCTCCTTGATATTGTATAAGGGTGAGAGTCTAAACTCGCTCAAAATTTGCTCGTGTTTTACTTAGTTTAAATTCGACTTCATTTTCTTATGACTCGAATTCAACTCACTGAAAACAAAATCAACTCAACTCGTAATTGATTTGATATCCGCATAATAATACATATCCAGACTTTTCAGATATATATTAAGACATTTTACGCATATGAATATGTTATATTAAATAGATATGAGAGAATTTATGTATAATATATAATACATATAAAATACATACATAATACATATCTAAAACAAAGCATAAGATTGAGTCGGAATTGAATAAATTTTTGTCAACTCAAATCAAACTCGATCAAAACTCTAAAATTTTAAGCTGTGTGGCGAACTCACTCAAACTCGACTATTTATCACTTATCAACCCTAATATCAAACTTGTGCTTTCATTAGTTTGGAGTATGAGTTGGGATACTCATAAATATCGTAATATATATTACTCATTCAATCATTAGCATTTACATTAGATACGTTAAATTTAATTACAAATTACGAAGAATTGATGTTTAAATTTAGGGATAATTACCTGCATGCCACACCATCTTATTTTATTTATGTGTTACCCATCTATTCTTAGTTAATTACGCTATACATACTCAAAATATTATAAAATCTTACATACACACACATAAGTTAAAATTTAATCAAAATCTATTTGAAAAAAATATTTAGTTAGTAAATTATTAAAATTATATTTTTACCCTTAATAGTTCATATTTTTTTCCTTCCTCGATATCACACTAAAGCGCTGATCTGTCCTAAAATCAATTCACGTCGCGGATGTTTCCTTCCCTTACCACAACCTAAACATCAAAGTTTTTAGATTTTCACTCAAAATATATTTAAATATCCTTAAAATAATATGATGAATTGTTCAGATTTTTTGTAACCTAACTATAGTTAGGTCATTGGAAAATTATAATTGCTCATTATAATGAAAATAAGTGAAAGTGTGTGTATGTAAGATTTTGTAATGTTTTGAGTGTGCATAGTGTAATTAACTAAGAATGAATGAGTAATGCATAAATAAAGTAAAATAGTGTGGCATGTAAGTAATTATTCCTTAAATTTAATAGATAATATATTTTTATGTATTATGCATATTATAATTATTCTTCCTTTGGAGTTTTGACTTTTGAGCTTGCTTAACCTTGAAGCTACAAAGAGCATCATGATCATTTATGCCATTTCTATAAACTCCAAGATCATAATGATAGTTGGTGAGTACCTTAAAAGAATAATATAATTTTATCATATATATAAATATGTATATTAATTAGTTATAGTTAATGGTGTTTCTATAAACTCTTTGATCCTAAATCCTTGACAACAATCTTTAAACTCACTTAATTGATGCTTGAAAAAATTTTCTCCACTTGAAATTAATTAGACGTCATTGTAACTTTGTTAATGTCCAATTCGATCGGTATTTTGGGATCGATAGAATGATGTGGCTAGCGTAACACATAAAGTGGATAATACTGTGAATATGATATGTTGGGGATAGAATGCGTTATGTTAGTATAAATTGATACGTGGATGACATTAGTTCTAACTTGCCATGGACTCTCGAATTGTGTCTATGCATAACTAAAGGGTTTTGGAGACTAATTACAGTGGAGGCGAATAAGTAATAAACGATCAAACAGCTACCGTAGAATGACATATCTGAATAGGGTGACCAATTAAACCAGGTCCCTTGTCCATGACTGCTTGCTAGCTAGCTTTATAGCCAAGACCATACTGTACAGCTATTAGGTTATGAGTTAAGGAGAGATAGTCAGCATTAATGAGGAATGATCTGATTATTCTGATGAGTTGGGTGCAAAGCTAGCCATGACGTAGGGCCACCTAGAATTAATGACGTCCACCTAATCTACTAGTTCTTATCTACTTTACTTCTGTTATAAATATCGATATTTATGATCGGCACGTCTAGAAAAAAGAGGCAAGAGAGAGTGCTCTTCTTGTTCAACGATGATTCAACAGTTTAGCCATGATTTATTCGCCTCCCACCTCAACAATTCGTCTGATCACTTAAGCGCAAGCTCCCATGCACCTTGGTTCTCGCCTATAAAAATGCTCCCTTCGAGCTCTTTCTCTCACACACACTCTCTCTCTCTCACTCTTAATCCTACCCATTTATACTTAATTTCTCATTTGTATAATTAATCATTGTTGGAAGACTTTACACCAACATGAAAAAATTAAGATCATGACCTCAATTTAACAATAGTTAAAGTAGAAAATATCCCAATAATTAGATTCATATTATAACACGAACATCCCAAAAAGGATAACCCTTTCGATTGGATAACCATTCCTAGTTAGACACCCTATTTGTGACACATTTTTGCTCAAATGCCCCTTCTAACTATCTGAGCTCGTCCCACCGTGATTTTTTCTCCTTATATCTATAGGATTTTCGGCATAAAACTTCAATCTTGATTCTTATCTCAATTTTCTTCTCATTGATTCTTCGTTCCTAGAAAAAAGTTTCTCTCTAACGTGATTTTAGTCCTCACTTATTAGTCATTGATAAAATTTTATCTCAATAAAATTGAAGTTAATATTAACAATTTATCATCATTCATAAGTAATAATATGAATATGCATGTCAACATCATACATGAAATGTGTATTTGATGGATGCATTTATTTTATCTAGATTATTCAACAGAGTTATAGCTAGATTAGCATAATGCATATTTATTTATTTATATTATTTGTGTATATATATATATATATATATATATATGTAAAATTAGTATATATTTAAAGAAAAATGTTATGTAGCATAAATAAATGATTAAAAACTTTGAAATCAACTAGTAATATTCAAAATATCTTAATTGTATTACATGCCTAACTAATAAATGTAATCTAAATACATGTATAAATATAATTGACTGCATGAATCGAGTCTTTTCCGAGTAAATTGAATTCAATTCATAAAGAATTCAAAGTTTATTTCAAATCGAATAATAAATTAACTTATTTTGATTTTTCAAGCAAAATTATAAGCATTTTATTAAAAAATAGAGACCAAGAGGTAATAAATAGACAATGTGCTCCTAATTAAGACAATATCCTCATTTACTTCATACGGTCTGATTTTTTTTTTTTTTTTGAAAATGTATAGAGTCTAAATTTCATCATAGAAGTGGTAATAGGTTGGCCATGGAGAATTATTTTTCCTTTAAAAAATATATTTATTTAATGTTTACCAATTTTTTTTTAAAATGCATGTAGAACTAATGAGATTATAGTAGCTTTGAAAGTCATTGAATGATCTTCTAGCCAAACTCGTATTGGGTGTGGGCAGTGCACCCGTCACCCATGAGGCGCCCAATCAAAGGGCGTCGCGTGCATGGGGGGTCCCGTGCCCAGTGCTAGGCAGTGAGAAAAAGCCTCCTCGCGTCATTTTCACGTCATTTTTTTATATAATATTTTTTACTTGATTTACTTTTATATACAAAATTTAAAAGTGTATACAAAGTGGAACAAGGCTCATAAAAAATCAAAAATATACATATAATAAAATTTATTATATATATATTTTTAATTTTGTATGAATCTTATTTTACTTTGTATTTAAGTACTTCTTTGAACTTTGAATATGAATATAAATCAAATAAAAAATATTATACAAAAAATTTATAAAAGGATGAGAAAATAATACGAAACAACTTTCTCACCACTGCACATGGCGTCCAACTATGCACGTGGTGCCCTCTGACTGGGCACTCATTGGATGACGGAGCATGCATGGCTCAATCAAATAAAATTCCCTTCTAGCTACCAAGTTTCAATTCAGTGGTAAAGATAAAATTGAAATAGACTTGAAAGGAAGGCTTTGAATATTGGAATATGGTGTAAGAATAATTGTATAAAATTTAATTTCTTTGATAGGAAAAAAAGTATTAACTCTAAATAACTATATATATATATATAACACAAGTTTTATTTATGAGTTACCAAGGGAGAAAGCTATGCAGTCCCAAAAGTGATTTTGATTTTAATCCCATGAATTATTCATTGAGTTAGATCATTAATCTATTAAATAATATAAGGATAAATTATAAGTAGATTCCTGTTATTTGATCATATGTGCAAGTTGGTCTAATTTTTTGAAAATCGCTCAAATTGGTCCATTAGTTTTAGGTAATGTGCAATTAGGTTCAAAATTTAGATTTTACGGTAAAAAAAATATGAAATGATATTTTTACCTTCAAGATTTTCCCTCTCTTCTCTCTCTCTCCTCTCTCTCTCTTCCGATTTCGCGCTCTCCGGTGAAATGGAATCGATCTTCCTTCGTTCCCCACTCACCGGAATCATGAAGGACTCCGTTCGAGCAAGAGAGTGCAAAATTGGAAGAGAGAGGAGAGAGAAAGGAGAGAAAGAGGAGAGAGAAAATCTTAAAGGTAAAAATATTATTTCATACTTTTTTTACTGTAAAATCTAAATTTTGGACCTAGTTGCACATTACCTAAAACTAATAGATCAATTTGAGCGATTTTCAAAATGTTGGACCTACTTACACATATATAATCAAACAACAGGAACCTACTTGCAATTTACCCATAATATAATGAATTAGACTCTTAAACTGTATTTAGTTAATGCATTGATAATTTATGGTATTCTTTACCAAGTATAAGATAAGATTTCAATTAATTAAAATTAATTCCGATTACTCTTCGAAAAGCACCAGCTGCAAATTATGTGAAATGTTTAGTTCTTGAATTTTTAGAAACTTTGAAATATTTATTTTTTGAAGATTATTTAAAAAGAATCAACTTTACTTTATATCTTATATACTTTTCAATATTAAAATAAAATTCTTTGATATTAAATTTAAAAAATAAAATATTTTTTCTCTTATCTAAAAAAAAGCTCGAATCAAACGAGGCCTCAGAGAAATAAATGAGAGCACAATTCGAGGAGCATATTAATCATATTTTTTAAATAAATTTAATAATTATACTAAAGTACAAAACTTTCATACAACACCTCTACCTTATTATTATTATTATTATTATTATTATTATTATTATTATTATTATTATTATTATTATTATTATTTCACATTTGACATCACAATTTTCTTCGCCCCATTTAAACATCGTGGCAATAATGTGGTTTGAACTTGAAGCCTCTTAGTTCTCAAGCAAACTCCTAGAACACCACTCTCTGAGATCACTTAGTTTGAGTTTTTTTGACTTAATATGAATTTTAATTATAAAAATTAATTTTATTTCACATCTAATACAAATACAAATATTAAAATTAAATTATTTCATATTTTACACCTTTTCAAATATTAAATTAAATTTTTTTCCTATTAAATCTATAATTTTTTTAAACAATATTCAACTCTCCATCCAAATAAGGTTATTATTGAGTTTGAAGTTTTTGACGTGAGAGTCCTGATCTTCAGAAGCAAGATAACTTATTATACCTGGAGATGAAACTCAGTCATTATATATATATATATATATATATATATATATATATATATATATATTATATTATATAATATATATATATATATATATATATATATTTATTTATATATTAATTCATGATAGGAAAAATGTAGCAGCTGCCACAGAATGAATCAAGTACATAAAATGTAGAAGACGCATGAAGACCCTTGGCAAACATCAATCCATATTTCTATGTTTCTCAATTAATTGTATATGTGCATATATTTATTTATTTGTACATATAAATTTAAATATTATTAATGCAAAAAATGTCAAAATAGAATGAAATAAGACGATAATTTTTATGTGAAAACCGAAGTATTCAGGAGAAAAACTACAATGTCGTTTAGGCAATTTAAATCCACTAATCGAATCTCTTCTCTTACAAAACTTGAGGGTCTCTAAATGAAAATCGAATAAGAGAATAAGTACAAGAGAGAAAAAGAGAGTGACCTCTAGAGAAAAAGAAAGAACAAGAGAGCTTCTCCTCCTCCCCCTTATTTATACCTTGGAGATCAGGAGGGGACATAATAGGTACAGTCTGATACCTATTTCTAAAAGAACAATTAGGCAGTGGACCCATGCCTCATTAAATACTAAGTTGACATAGTAGACAGAGGATAAGATCCGGTGATATCTCCTTAAAGAATTGTTCGAGGAGGACTGTTGAACAAGAGCTGTTCAACTAGTAGTGTTAGAGAAGTTCTAACAAATATTATTTGCTCAGGTCCCATCGGCTACAAACCACATAGGCCCAATTTATACTAGTTATAAGTTTCTGTAATTTATAATTTACTTTTCTTATTATATAAAAAAAATACTTTTCTTCATATATATATATATATATAGATAGATATAATTTACTGAGAAGGTTGAACTCACATGGCTACCTCAAACAGCAATAGACAAACGTCTACACATCCACATACTAAATTTAATTATTATGCATAAAATATAGGTAGAGCAAGCCAAATCCATCACTCTCTCTCTCTCTCTCAGCCTCAGAGAACAAATATTCTCCACTGAAAGCCATCCACAACATTCTTTGCAGAAGAAAACGAAATTCAAGGAGCAAGATCTCTCCTTCTTCTTCTCAGAGACTCTGATCTGCATGGACACAGTTCAATGGCCTCCGCAGGTAAATCTATCAATTCTTTAAACACCAACACATTGATCTCCATGTCTTGATCTGTGGGAATAACTTTTCCCTCCTTTGATCCATCTCATCCATCACTCCTCCTCCTTGCTTTATTTTTCCAAAGCTCTCATCCATCACTCCTCCTCCTCGCTTTATTTTTTTCCAAAGCTCTCATCCATCACTCCTCCTTGCTTTATTTTTCTGCTTTGGAAGAAGAGCTTGTAGAGCTTTTCTGTGGCATCGGTGGTGGGTGGATTCATAAACTTTACCATTCTCTTCAGAAATTGCTCTCTCTCTCTCTCTCTCTCTCTCTCACCCCCCTAGTTCTCAATCACTTTTCTCTTCACCTTTAATCCCCCTAAAGCAGATAGCTCGCTTTCTTTTCTTTTATCTTTTTCTCCTTTCTCTCCCATCATCCCCTTTTGAGCTTTTCTCTGCCATGGGTGGCATGGTGTTCATGTTCTTTCCTCTTTACTCACATCTTCTCCCTTCTCTTTCGCTTTTCTTGTTTTACTTTTTCCTCCTCTCCCCTCTAAAGCGCATACCAACAAAAACCCAATCCTTAAAATCCTTTTCTTTTACTTCTTTCTCTTCTTCAGGCGGGATTAGGGTTCGTGAAGGAGGTGGCGAGCCTCGATTCAAGGCCGCAGCTTCACGCAGAGAGAAGGCAGAGACCACACAAGGAAAAAGAACTTAGCTGCCCGAGATGCAACTCCAACAACACTAAGTTCTGCTACTACAACAACTACAGCCTCAGCCAGCCGAGGTATTTCTGTAAAACCTGCAGGAGGTATTGGACCGAGGGTGGATCCCTAAGAAATGTTCCCGTTGGTGGGGGTTCAAGGAAGAACAAGAGATCATCATCATCTTCTTCGTCTTCTTCTTCCTCCTCCTGCTCCTCCACTTCATCTTCCTTACCTTCTTCCTCCGCTCCTGCCGCTCCGCGCGCGCTAACATCTGCCTCCCTATTATCTCTGCCTTCATCTTCTTCAATCAGCGTGCAGCCTTCTTATGATCATCTCACGATGAGCTCCAGGTTAATCTTTAATGGAGGCTTTCATGTTTCTGATAATGGGGGTTCTCTATCGGCGCTTAGGCCGTTTTTGCCGGCGCCGGCAGCTGCTGAGGGATCAGCAGCGCTGTTTGGGGGCGGTTTCGGTTTTCAGGACCTGATGATGAGGCCTTCTGACTTGAAGCTGCCATTAGATGAAATTGGAGGTACTTGTAATTTCAATAACATTAATGGAGACATACAGGAAATGCATGAGGAGGGAGAAGGTGGGAGGCTTCTTCTGCCATTTGAGCATCTGAAGCAGGTTCCTCATGTGGGATCGGATCAAGGAGAAGGGGATCAAGCTTTGTTTTGGAGTGGGATCATGGGCAATGGAGGAAAATCATGGTAGCCAGTAGAGAATGAAAGAAGCTAGCTAGCTAGCTAGAAAGATGACATGCATGCAAATTAATTTGCATCTCTTTTCATATTTTTAATATTTTTAATTTCTTTATTTAAGTATTGGTTTTGTGTTTGACATGCATGATCAGAACTAGGGTTCATGGAGCTTCTGCCATTGATGTTTTCTTTCATTAATTTGCATTCATGGAGCTTTTTTCTATATATGCTGTGCGCTGTTGATCTTTCTAAAATTGTATTCTGTATTAATTTTGGTTTATTTTGGGTTATTCTAGTTATTTATGTGCTTCTTATAATGAAGTAATCACGTATTGGTATTTTATTTAAACATAAAATATGGGTCTTAATTTGATACCAAAGATAATATATGGTATTTTTGATATATTTTAATTTGTTAATTTATTCATCATGCAATATTTATGCTAAGGTTATTCATCTTCTACTGCTGTGAGTTCTTATACATTGATTCTTCAAGAAGATCGAGTTTCAAGAAGGCTGTCAACCTTGGTCCTCAAAATAATGTAATTGTTGATATCTAAGTTCTAATTAAATAGTACTCATCGAAGTTGCTTATTATATTTCTCGATTGTGTGCGTGTATAATATATTTTTACAGTATAGTATTTTTTTAGTTTAACATAAATTTTAACTACAAAAATCAATTTTATTTCACATTCAATACAAATATAAATATTTAAATTAATTTTAATTTACATCTTACATTTTTTCTAATATTAAAATATTTTTTTTGCCATTAAATTTAGAAAATAAAATTATATTTTATGTTGTAAAAAAAAAGCTAAAAACAAACAATGCCTAGATTTGTAGATGTCAACCACTGTTTAGTTCATGCCTAAGTTGGGCATGACTTTTTTTTTAAATTTTTTTATGAATTTTTTTTGAGATATATATATATATATATATATGATGAGAAATTAAATTAATTAATTGTGAAAATATTAAATAAAATCATCGAACAACTACTGATTGAAACGAAGATTTAGAGTTATTGTAACAAATAACAGTATCTGCGAATAATAGAGTTGGCCAACAGATCAGTTCTACCAGGAAGTTGCAGTTTGGACACAATCCGCTTGTTCTGATACGATATCCAAATTAACCAGATTAACAAATACCGAGTTTTGGTAGAACCAGTAAGGTGGATGAACTGGAGATCGGTTGCACCCATGCCGACCTAAAACCGGTGTACCTGGAACGTCGTCCAGTTCCACAGGGAATGGTTTCGGAGCAAACCGGTAACTTGTAGAATGAAAACACAAATCTCTCTCTCTCTCTAAAGAAAAAAACATAAGGGAGTGATTAATTTGATGTCATCATGATATTTAAACATTACATTTTAAATAATACTTATTTTAAAATTTATGTAAAAAAATTATCAAATTATCAAATTATTTTTTTATCAAATAAATATTTTTATTTAAATTGCATAGTATAATATCAAAATAGTATTAAACTAAATCTTCTCTTATTTTATTTAAAACAAAAACTTTAGACCTTTCAAGAAAGGCACACACATACACACCGCTCTTTTTTACCTCTTTTTAAGAGATCGCAGCTTTTAATTTAAAAATTTATGAGATTTAGAATTTCTAAATGCCAATATAACCTAAAAATGCAAACATGTAGAATATATTTTAATAGAGCTTCATAAGACAAGACGAGTTAATCTAGCTCTAAATTAATAAGTCCAAGCTAACATAGGAAAAACATAAAAGATTCATGCATGTCGATAAGCTCAACTAAGGAATCAATCACGGTAATTTCCATGAGAAATAATTGCTAACATGAGATCCTAAGCTACCATAAGCAATGGCATAAAATTCATACGAGTTAATCAACAAGTCTAAATGAGTTTATACATGAAAGGATTAACAATATGTAGCAAATGAGAGATAACAAAAAGGTAACATCAAGGAGGGGTGGATGCAACTAAGGGAGAATAAAGAAGCAATAAGATAATAGAATCTACCCGATTACAAAGGGGTCCGACAAACCATGGAGATGATCGAAGATAAAAGAGAGCGGG
>KZ451935.1:3151486-3164902 GCA_002786265.1 Apostasia shenzhenica | reverse complement strand
CGCGGGGCTGCGCGGCTGCCGAATCTTTAGGAGAGAGGGAGGATAAGGGTATAATTGTAATTTTTATATTTTTTAATAATAAACAAATAAAAAAGGGACCCAGATGATATTTTTAAAAACCTAGGGACCCAGATGATATTTTTGAAAACCTAGGGACCCCGAAGATATAATTTAAAAAACGTGGACCTGTGTGATATAAACCTTAAACTCAAGGACCTGAGTGAAATTGCCCTTTTAAAAAAGTAGACCTATGTAATAATATGGCTTAAACTCAATGAGCTTGGTGTAATTATCCCTTTATTTATTCATTTTTTTAACTTGCTACTTTCGGTTTGATGCTTTGTGTAAAAATCACATATTATATAATATAATATTATACTTTTAAAATATAAATATATTATTCATTTTGATTTCTGTGAATTACATAACTTAATTGCTTCCCAGAAAATCGCCTATCCTAGTATTATTCCGACTTAAATATATTTAACTATAGAATTTTATCTCAAAAGATATTTTTATTATTTGAGCACTACGTTATCTTTTTATATAACTTAGAAAGTCTTTTTTTTTTTTTATGTGAGATGATTTATTTCTGTGCTCCTCTACCTAAAAGCTTATTAGAAAACCGTTCCTGTCCAAGTGATTCCGATTAAATCATATGAATATCATCTTGATGATTACTCCTTACTTTCTTCAGTCTTAGCTCGTCACATGTAATGCCTTATATAATATAAAATCAATTTTAAATTTTAACATAAAATAATATAGAATTTAGTTGAAATGAAGTGAGCTTGAGGAGGGTTTTGAGGTTTCTGATCATACAATTTGATCAATACTTTACAGTTCACACCTCTTAAAAAATTATTATGTCATAATATCGTGAAGTAATTTCTCCTCACAATTAGACCAATAATCGGGTTAGGATTGGATTAGATTAGCCATGACTCAAATCCGAATCCATTTAAGTTAGTCACTCCTCAAATTGGATCAGCCTTGATCCGAATCCGATTTGAGTCAAATCTATAATTGGGTTTGATTAGTGCTCTGCACAAGTATAAATAGAATTTTTTATATGTAGTATCAATTTATTTCATTGTCAATTATCATATTAATTATGAGATTATTATTTTAATAATTAAAAATTTATTTATTTTTTATAAATGTATCTTAAATCTTAATTTATTAGTAAAGAGTATGTCAATTAGCGTTTATTAGGAAAATAAATTATCTTAATAAAAATAGTGTACTGTAATAGTAATAATTTATTGATTTGAATAAAAAAAGAGAAAAAAATAATTTAAATATTATGAAAATATAATTTTTCACTTTATTATAAAAAAACTTAAAAGATACTTAGATATAAATAAATTTTTAGTAAAAATTAAATTATTTATAATGACTTAAATAGGTAAGATACAAATGTGTCCAATCATAATCTATTCATGATATGATAAAAATAAATAAATTAGATCATATTTAAGTTGAGTTTGCAGTAAATTATATGTAATTAATTTTATTTTTAGCTAAATTTTGAGTTGAATTTAGTTTTATGCGTCTAACCCCAACTTGAAATAGTCTAATCAACTACTTTAGAAAATATCAGAACAAAAAAAAAGAAAAATTTATATTTATCACTCTTAAATTTTTTTTTATCGGCAGTATAAGTCAAATATCTATAAAAGTATCTCCTAAATTTAATATTTATATATATGATTTTTTTAAATAAAAGTTAAAATGAGAGTGCTGTCTATAAAAATAGAGAATATTGTTTGCAAATATTAAATTTAGTTTGTAAATATTAAATTTAGCGGATGTTTATTGTAAATATTTAGCTTAAAGTTACCGACGGTAAATTTTTTAAAAAATAAAATGTCCTCACGTGCATGACGCGTGCGTAGTGTGATATTGGAATGTCGGGGCTCGGGGGAGGTAGATCTTCTGAATTCGAAGAGCGGCGCACCGCTACTCCGGCCGTCAGCTCCGCAGGGAACGAATGCAGGGCGGATCTACTGGCATCGTCTATGGCGGACTCAAGTACCAGGTAGCAAATCCCTTCTTCATCCTTTGAGCTTGTTCCACAAAACCACGTTCCAGGTCTTCTGCTTCTTCTTCCATTCTTTCTCGAAACTCTACCTCTCCTTCCATCTTACTAGGCCCGATGCATCGCCGACGTGTGCGCCGATCCCGACAATACCAGTTTCCTTGCCGGAACCTTGAGCCTCAAAGAAGAAAACGAGGTGAAATCCACGGCCGTCTTTGGTCTCCTTTTGAAACCCTACCTTCTAGCGAAAGGGGTCTCTTAATAATTGCTTGTGATTTTAGGTGCATCTGATCCGGGTTTCTCCTTCTGGGACGGAGCTAGTGTGCGAGGGACTATTCTATCATCCAAACGAGATCTGGGATCTCAAGTCCTGCCCCTTTGATTCGAGGATCTTCTCTACTGTGTTCACTTCTGGTGAGCTAGCTGTCTCCTTTTCTTATTTAGTTTTGGCGAAAATTATAAGGTGTCAATTGTTCGATGTTGGGATATCAGCTGTGCATCTACTCGTTTTAGACTAGGCTTCTCTTTTTATGCTGCAAGTACAACAACAACAATAACAACAACAAACTAATCTTTTATCCCACTAGGTGGGGTCAGTTACATGAATCCTTTATTTCCATTGCACTCAAATAACAAATATTCATTTAGCTTCAAATATATAAGATGATAAAAGAATCTTAATGTTGAATTTCTTTAAGCATAAATCATTTCCTATATCATAAGTATAGCAAGGAATTATGAAAGAAACCATAATATATGCCATGAATCCAACAAAAGGAATTATATTCAAGGAGATAGTAAAGAATGATATTCAGGGAGATAGAATCAAAACAACTCAGTATAAATAAGTTCTATTACTGCAGTCAAAATACACCAGATGAACACGAACATGTAAAGTAATACAATGTTATGTAAGCAAATTCACATTAAGATGAAGTGGAAGCAGAGGAAATATGTGGGAGAATCCAATTTCCAAAGGGGTTTAGTGTAAGTGCTTTCAACCACACTCAAAGAGAGAAGCATGACATTACCCCTACCTTCTTCGAATCCTTTCACACCTACCTTGGCCATATTGAAGCCTGGAAACCTCCTTTGTTTTTTCAAACCCCCTCTCTCAACACTCTTAAAGTGGAGAAATTTCAAGTGTTATCAAGTCAACATCATCAAAAAATTTTCGTGTCATCTCCACTTTATAAAACATCTACCTCAGTTAAAACAAACACCTTCAACTCTATTAAACATCTGCTGTTCATCATAGGTATCAATCAATGGTTGAAGATCTAAAATTGTGATATAGAAAGTTGCCAGAACTATTTGAATGGAAGGTCCATTAAAGGGAATGGAAAGTCCATTAGAGGTAATGGACAATCCATTAGAGGGAATGGACTATCCGTTGGAGAGAATAGACTGTTCATTAAAGGGGAATGGCCAACTTGTAGGTTGTTAAAACCACCAGAAACCAAACTGATCAAACTATTGTTTGGTCGAATGGATGGTTCGATCAAGTCACCTGTTTGGTGGTTTGATGGGGAATAGGTTGTCTGATGCATGACCTACCTTTCTCTTCTTGGGTTGTCTGATAGGGTATGGATCATTCGATATTGGGTCCGATAAGTAGAAGTCTGCTACCGTTTTACATATGCATACATAAGCCATAAGCCATCCGTTACATTGCCTCACCATACAAGCGATATAACTCTCAAACCACAAACATTATCCAAACTTATTGAATGCACAATTATAAATATATTGGTCTACTTCTCAATATTATTGGTAATAGTAAGATAATTAGGCCCAATGACATAGGTAATATTGATGTCTTTGATGTAGGTCATTGGGGATTGCATCAACTCTTTTTGGCTCTGGAATATTGCCTCTATCGAGTGAAGTCATTGGTACTCCTCAATTAGTGCCGGCAACAAGCGTTATATCTCCTTCGCTATGATCCAAGTGTCATTAATCAATGAAAGTTTTTGCCATCATATCGGGCACCTATGTTGTGTATTTGATGTAGTAAAAATGATTTGTTCCTTTAATATCTCTTTAGGCTCATATTCGTAAGGTGATAAAGTTTGTTGTGGAAGGATCGATGCTGCCTCCTGTGATGTGTAGTCAGCAGTAAACTCAAGTCTTTGAATGAGCTTGTGGATTGGTAGGGGTAGAAGAATGTGGGTTAGGTGGTAGCAGGACAAGCTTAGTAGAGCTAGGTGGGGTATATAGTTAGATCAGAGACATTGAACACAGGAATAGCATCGTTGCCCTTAGGCAACTCTAACCTATAAGAGTTGGAACTAATCTTTCTTTGAATCCTATATATTTGTATCTTCTTAGCTATAAACTTTCTGAATTTTCCATCTTGTCACACGGATCTTGATATGGCCGCCTTCACTAAATTTCATTATTGTTCCATGCGATTCTACTATCAATTTTTGCTTTAGCATATTCATAGCTAATTTTCTTTTTGATCTCGACATGCATATCATGCATATATTGTGCAAATGTGGATGCAAACTCAATGGTCCTATATATGATTGGTAGTTTGACAAGATCAATGATGCAAGACAAAGTCTATAATTTAAAATTTTAATTATTTAAATACATAATCATAGTGTTTAAATAATTAATTATTTAAACATATTTTTTATTAGATAAATTCTTAATTTTGTGGCAAATAGTTGGAGGAGATCTAGTTTTGAGGAGGCAGTTTAGTTTATATTAAAAAAATTGATTAACATACGTTTTTGTGCAATTCGATGGGGCATGGACCATCCTCAGTAGAAGCTCGTTTACATATGGATACATATATGTCTTCACCTTCTTGCAAGCGGTGTCGTAAGCCCTCCCTTACGTCACTTCACCATCCAAATGACACAAATAACTCTCAAAAACACAAACACAATCCAACACAAGGGAAATAGAAATATAAATATACTAGTCCACAACTTAGATATTATATAGTAATAATAAGATGATTAGGCCTTGGGACCTACAATACAATGCCATTGATGTTGGCCATGGGGGACCACAACTGATATGCAAGGCCTTTATATCACTGAAGCAATTGCATTCCTAATTTTGTTATCGCATATCATTGAAGCAATAGTATTGTTGCTATAACATTGTTTAATGTTCTTTATATTCCTCTGTACTCTAATAGTTGAATTTTTCACAATATTGGGCTGTAGGTGAAACATATGGTGCTTCTATTTGGGAGATTCCTGAATTGTATGGTCAATCTAACTCCCCACAGTTAGAGAAGCTTTTCTCCCTCCAGGAACTTTCGTCAAAGATAAAATGGTATATGCTTTATTAAATATATTTGATCAAATTACTGGTTCATTATCTTGAGAATGCAGAACTTGTCATGCTGGATTCATATCTTATCGCTTGCATCTTGCTTATTTTGCCAATTGCTGTGGTAATTTTTGCGACTTCATTGGTTCACTACCGAACCGACTGCATTACTATCTTCATTCATGTTAAATATGACTTCAACAAAAGTTTCTTCTGGTTTGCTCCTGAATCAATACCAAATCTTGTGAAAGGCTGATAATTATTTTCTATATTGTTATACTTTTCACCTACAACGCAATTTTAGATTGTTGCATATTTAGTTATGAAGGTTTTGCACATTTTGAGATCAAATGTTTATGCAGAATCTTTTATTGGTTTTTATACCATGTTTTGTAGGTTCTCCTTTATCTGGTCTCAATTTTCTTTTTGATATATATTAATCATCTCTTACAGTGTTCTTTGGTGGCCACGAGGAAAGCATGATAAATTAATTAGCATTGATGAAGGAAATATTTTCTTATGGAGCATAGATTCTTCGAACAAAACAGCCAAGGTGCAGTTCTTAATAATATACTCGAATTCAACTTGTTATGTGGTAACAATGTAGTTGTTGCATTTTCTAAAGATGATTAATCTTTTTTTGACTATTGTGCTCTTTTCTTGGTTTAGCATCGGCTGTGCCTTAATTTGATGTCACAATTATTGGAGTGCAAGAATTTATGAAGCACGGGTACAGTACGATGATATGATATGATAAAGATATGATGCTACAGTAAAATTAAAAAATAGGATACAGATACGTCAAGATATAATATTTTTATCTTATATATATGTTTGTATATATATTATGTCATATTCTTATATTTAAGATGTAGTTTATATGGTAAACCATAACAACCTATGCACCTTATTGATATGAATTTCAAAAATATTATTTAAACTTTCTTCAAATTAATTATATTTTTATATTTTGAAATATTTTTGATACTACTAAAAATAATATTATGAATAATCTAACTTGAGAAAATGAAAATAAACTTCAACAACAATTGATGTCAAAAAATTTTAAATTTAGAATGTTATAAAGGTTATTCGATTACTTCTCAACTCGTTACAACATATTTAGGTAAGTTGAAAGTTTTAATACATCTAAGCAGCTCAGGATCAATTTTAATCTAAATCTAACCCTAACTCAATTGGCTTGATACAAATGAAATACAATTGTTAAACAATATAATCATTGTGATTTAAGTCCAAATATATCATTTTAATCAAAGTAGATGCATGTCTTTATCTCTCCAAAGCTTTAACTTACAGAATAAATAAATTTAATAAATAAATGTCAATGTTCTATCCTTTATGCAGTATGAGCTTGATTAAGATAAAGAAGAATTGTGACTGACATCTAATGAAAGTAACGATAAAGTGTTGGTTGAGGTAGAAAAATCAGCGGTGTTATTGACATCTATATGACTAAAAAATAAGTCAGCTAAAGCAGGGGATGCAGCAGCTTGTGGATACCAGATACTTTTCTATTATTTGTACTCTAACATGCGTAAAGCATTCTGTGTTTCTAATTATGTGAAACTGGTTATCTCTCTTCCATTGCTAGCCATCGAGTTTAAGCATGAGTTAGTCTCTTTTATATATGAGTCCCTTTTATGTTGTATTGTGTTGGTCAAGTCGACTGATTCAATATTTTTTCACTAACTAGAATTATCGGAAAATATCAGACAAGCATTAGATAAGTATTAGATAAATATCAAATAATTATCATTTTTTTTAAAATAAAAATAAAAATTGATGCGCCACATGGTGTATGAGATATGTATCAGTGGAGTATCAAATAATATCAGTATTTGATATGAATATGTTATGCTTCAAAAAGTATTAGTGCTTTGTAAGCAAGAAGTATAAATTTAAATTTAAGCTATATGATGATTTACTTCAAATGATAAAAAGCCATAGGAACTTTAGATATATTAGGAAAATAAATTTCATCAAATTATCTGTAAATTTCATAATATCCAGATTACATCATATTAGATTTTGGTATTAAGTATGTGAACCACTGAACAATTACTATTTTACTTTGTGACTAGATTAATCTTTCTGCTTGTTGGAGCTTTGTTCTTTTGCTATAAAGCTTGGTTTTCATATTGTGGTAGGTACCCATAAAGGATGAACTCTATATCTTATCTAATGCTCTTGAGAATCTAATTATTCTATCAATTATATGATTTTTTATTAAAATTTTGGCTATATTTATCATGGTTGTTAAAGGCTTTGTTGTTGTTGTTATGTTGTCTCGTTTGTTGGTTTTATGTTAGTTTTTTAGCACAGGTGATATCTCAAGAATCGATTGGCATGCTTCATAGTTTATCTGGAGGATCATGGGATCCTCATGATCGAAATGCCGTTGCAACAATTTGTGATTCTTCATTACAATGCTGGGATCTCCGGACAATGAAGTATGTTTGTGATCTGGTAATATATATTGATTATTTTTACATATGATGCCATTGACACTTTAGGCAATCAAGTAATTACCTTGAGTAAAAGACTAGTTTTGCTAATTTGCTCAAAAACAGAGAATAGATATGCAATCATCAGAAATCATTTATAATTTGTATTTCCTTTTTAGGAACTTTTTAGTGGAAATGTGCTACTTAGATTATGCGAACTTCAGGGTTATCTTTAGAGAATGCTACCTGTTCCACAATTTTTATTGTTTTATGTTCTTGTCTTATAGAGAAAATCTACTCAAATTTATTACCAGGTTTCTATATATTCTTGGGCAGCAATCTCTCTAGATATTATTTAATTTTTGTAATATTCAAGATTATCTTGATTTAGAGTCATTATTATGCTTACAATTACCTGCATGTGCTAGCACTAAAAGAAATGGAGAAAATACTATTTCACCATGTAATTTATTTTATTTTTAGTATGACTCTGTTTTGTTACATGATTAATTTTCCATTTATGCTTATGATTTGTTAGGAAGACAACGTCTATTGATAATATACATTTCAGAGACGTTGACTATAACCCCAAGATGCAACACATTATTGTAAGTATCTTTTGCTAATTATTCTCTTAACAATTTTCACGAAATTTGCTATCAAAATTTACATGACTGTTGTAGATAAAATGATTTTTTTTATTTGGAATTTAATATTTTAAGCAAGTAAAATAATTGGAGGGAGTATTATGTTTCAATTTTAGTTTGTCTTATTTTAGTTCATGAAATTCTAAGATGCCCTAGCTATCAGTCAAACTATTAATACCTAATAAATGGGCGGGCTACTACACAAAATTAAAATATTAATTAATATAAAATATGTAAAAATAAAAATTAAGAATTTCGTTAAGTGTAAAAATAAAAATATCAAATTTCACCATCTTGTGAAACTGATTATCTTAACTTTTTATAATATAAGCTATTAGATTTATTTAAAGTAAGAATTTTATATATTCCAATATGATGAAAGAGAAAATTGAAAATGCTAAATTTTAAGTATAAAATATTACATTTTACTAGCAGATAGTAATCAAATTAAACTAATAGAATAATATTGTAAGTGATAAATTATAAAATATTATTGGTAGATTCCATCAACAAATACAATGAAATAATAATAAATAATTAATAAAATTGTCAAATGAATATAATATATATTTTTATATAATAAGATATTAAATAATTAATGTTTATATTTTAACAATAATATTTCTTATTTTAGATAATTAAGGCGGTCTTTTAAAAATTAAAAATAATTTTTCTTTCTATTATCTCTTCTTAAATTATTTCATCGTCTCCCATTCTCTCTCTTCTCTCTCCCCCCACCCTCTCTCTCTCTCTCTCCGAAAGACTCATGGCAAAAAAAGAAACAAGTCCCACGCACTTCTTGGCATCGTTGAGGAAATGACTGAGTTTGGGCCAAACAATAAGATTATTAATATTTTGAGGGGCAAAAATAAAGTACTTCTTTTCAGCAATTTAGTACCACTTTTAATAGTACAATAAAAGATAACTTTATATTAGAAGTCAACTTTATTAGATATCTTTTATGTCAAAGCGAACCTTGAATATATAAAGCACTGAGTAGTGTCTTTGAGCACTACCTTTTTTTTTCCACTCCTTAATACTATAATTTTTCTAATCCTGCTTAAAAATTATGGTGATAGTGTGATTTGAACCTGAAATCTTTTAGTTCCCAGGCAAGCTCTTCCTCAGCGGGCTGGGAGAATACATATTAAGCTATACCTTTTGAGTCCAAAAAAAAGATGAAAGGATATTTTTTTAAATGATAAAATATTTAATAAAATTATCTAAATTTATCATATAGGTATTGGTCACCATTTTATTTATGTGATTCTCATTAGGAATGCAATCCCCATAGATCGGTTGATTGAAATTGATTTAAGTTTTATATGAGTTTGTTTTGTTGCAAACTTTGATCTCATACATAACAAACGCATGGGCTAACCATGTAATTAAAACAAAGCTGGTTGTTTTTAAGTTTGATATATAAAAGGACCATAGAACTATACATCATAATTAATGTTCCGAGTATTTCTAAATTTTGTATGTTTGGTATACGGTGCATACCTTGGTATATGGTGCAAACTAAAGAATTCTTACTTGGATAAACACAGGCATGTGTCATGTGCAGGTTAGCTGCAAATTCTAAGATATAAGAGTTTTTTATTGTTCAAGTATTTATATTTAAGATATAGTAGAACAAGAGATATCTACAGAACATAGTAAACTTCACAAGTAGCACTTTTGATGTTTGGAGATTGATGAATATGTGTGTATGTATATATGTGCGCATGAATGCTTCTATCTAAGTTGTATGTCATGATTGATAGGACTTTAGGAACTATTTATCATTCTAACTCTATATGCCTTTCTCCATTTTTCCCTTTGTTATCATTTTTTACTTTTTACATTTCTAATCTTCACATTGCTGCAGGTCACCGCAGATGATGAATTTGGAATTCGCATTTGGGATATCCGAAAGCCCAAGTTTCATCTTGATGAGTTTCCTGGTCATGTGCATTGGTACTTTCTTTTCCTCTATAGTAAGTGATTTGAAATCTGCCTCTCCCCATTGATGTGAGGAGCGTAAACTAGTCCATTAATTTTTCTTTTATTAAACATTTATACATCACCTCAAAAATTTTAAAAATATTATTCAAATTTAAAAATAAAATAAAATTTACAATTTATGTTTCAATATTAAAAGTATGTATGATGTTATTTGAAAAATTATTATTTTCTAATTTGACAGCAAATATGAATTTATAGGTAAATGTCACTTGTTACAACAACAACAACAACCAAGCCTTAATCCCACTAGGTGGGGTCGGCTACATGAATCCTTTGTTTCCATTGCGCTCTATCAGTTACCAAATTCTTATCTAAGTTTAAGTAACTAAGATCACTCCTTATAGTTTCTTGCCATGTCTTCTTTGGTCTCCCTCTTCCTCTTTGTACATGGGCAAAATCCAGTAACTCAATTTTTCTAACTGGAGCTTCAATTAGCCTGCGATTTAGATGTCCAAACCATCGAAGCCGACTTTCTCTAAGTTTATCCTCAATTGGTGCAACACCAACTTTCTTTCGGATATACTCATTTTTCATTCTATCCTTTCGTGTATATCCACACATCCACCTTAACAAAGTCTCCAGCAAATAGAATTGCGCTCTATTTTGGAAGACTCGTGTCATGATCGAATTGGGCTTCAAGGTGCAAATAGAATTGTAACTTATTTAGATTGATTGGTGCTTTTTATGACAACTAGTCTGTGACAACTTTCTTATCTTTCTTGAATGCTTATCTATTGTTGCTTTAAGTTTGTCAAAACCATCGAATGTTTTCTTTATTGTCTCACTTTATGATTCTTGACTTCCTCACTATAATATAAAAAAACTCTTGGAGAGCAATGTATACGAATTCCTTTTGGGCATCAATATTACTCTCCAAGGAATCAACATACTCATTGAATAATGCATCAATAAGCTTGCACCTTTGGCGAGGTTTGAGGAAAGAAACAAGATAATGTAAGGGATGTATCATTTCTCGATATGTTTGAGTTTTTTTCCATTTGCAGAGACAAACACTTAGACACATAATTATGATTCTATGAACTTTTGAGATATTTGAAATATATATAATAAAAGTATAGAAGTAGCATAATACACTCGAAAAATTGTTTGGTTTCTTCTTTAGAAATTTATAACAATTCGAATACATTTTTCAAAAAAATTTAAGTTATAAATTTTAACTATTTTTTATTGTATAAGAAGTGTAAAAAGCAATGTGCAAATCTTGATATGGGAAAACTAACTCTATCAATTGACGGTGCGAATTCCATGACGGTTTTACTAGTAGAGGAAATTCAATATAATTGTTACATTCTTGTTCACACATCCATTTTCATTCATGTATAACATATAAGTTACGGATCTATGTAGTTACATGTTTAATTTTATTAATAGTTCATTATATCGAAAATGTAGTAGACACGATTTCAAAAATAAAATGTAGTAAACACACAAGGTAATGATATGACATGCATAACTTACAAGGAAGTGAGCCATTTAATGTTGGTATTAAATATTGTGACAATTAACTTATGGCTACATTGTTATTCGAAGTTTATCTAATGTTATCAAAAAAATATTATTATATGTATTTTTTAATACATTACAAATATAATTGAATGTTGCGGTACTAGTATGAGCTCCATTCAACATATTAAATGATAAAATACTTTTTTACTTCTCTTATTTGTCATAAATCTAATGAGAGATAACTATAAAATAACTTTTTTTGTTATATGAGTTGAACTATTAGAAGCCAAATTTACAATACATAATGTAAAGGATTGTTCTGTTCTCAGTATAAATCATAGAAAACACCTATGTTCTTTGGATTATGACTGGATCAGTTACAAGGTCAATAATTGTTACTTCATGGAGCTATTGATCGGGAACTTGAATTGCTTGTTTATGGATAAATGAAAAATTAAATCCTTTGTAATCTATGGATAACCCAAATGGTACTGTCTATGCTTATCATGTTATTGTATTTCATAAAAATGTAAACCCAATCAACACCTGCCTATGTATTGTTAGCTTGAGACTAGAGTAAATGCTTGGCCATGCCATTGATGTTTGCATGTAGTACTATTGTTGTGGTGCTTATAGTCGAAAGGGGCGAGAAATGATTGTTGGGTGATGTCCTAAGAAAAACAAATCATGGAAGTAAAGAGCAGCTTATGGCAGACTTCTAGGCTGGATCATGAGCGGTGAAAAGGCACAAGAATTAATCGTACTGCATCGAAAAAGAAAGAGAGTTCCTGAGCTGTATGAGTAAATAACCTGATCCCAAATAATAGAAATACTTTTTAGAGTAAAATCGCGAGGCTAATAATGATAAACTTCATAATTAAGTGTGCTTTAGTTGAAGTAGTATTGAATAAGTAATCTCCTGGGAGTACACTAGTCATGCACTTCTTTAAATCTAAAGCGAATAATAACTCTACATTTGGATTATGAGATATTAAAATTTTGTTGAGCACATTAGAATGGGCTCATATGTATAAGGTACAGGGAGATTCTAAGATATATATATATATATATATATATATATATGTGTGTGTGTGTGTGTGTGTATAAGGTCCTTAATCTTTAGTATCGCCTTTTGGAAAAAAGCCGTGTGACTTATGACACGAACTCCATAGTTGAGCATGCTTGAGTTGGTGTGGTCTTGGGATTCCCCGAAAGATGTTCAAGTTATGCTATTTCTTAAAATTAAAGTGAACAACGCTTCTACTATTAGGGCCCAAGTCATGACACCTGAGGACTGGGTGGATGTGCTAGCTCCGCTTTCATCTGGGGCTGATAACAAGTCGAGTTTGAGTGAGTTTGTCTCAACTCAAACTCATAGATTTCAAGTTCGAGTTGAGTTTAATTCGAATTAAATAAAATTTAATCGGTTTCGCGTTGATTTTCTATTTGAATCGAAAATATATATATATATATATATATATATATTACTTTTTTA